>JAAGEH010002305.1:0-107237 GCA_011751065.1 Lasiurus cinereus | reverse complement strand
TTTCTTTCTTTCTTTCTTTCTTTCTTTCTTTCTTTCTTTCTTTCTTTTTCTTTCCAGCAGACTCTTTACCATTTCTTGGATTGCTGGTTTGGTGCTAATAAATTCTCTTAGTCCTTTGTTGTCTGTGAAGCACCTTCAATTTTGATTGATAGCCTTGCTGGGGACAATATTCTTGGATTCAGACCCTTCCTTTGCATGACTTTGTATATTTCATTTCATTCCCTTCTGGCCTCATGAGTTTCTGTTGAGAAATCAGTAGCTAGTCTGATGGGGGTTCCTTTGTAGGTAACTTTCTCTCTCTCTCTCTCTCTCTCTCTCTCTCTCTCTCTCTCTCTCTCCTTTTAAGATTCTTACTTTGTCATTGGTGTTTGCCAATTTAATTATAATAATTTGCCTTGGTGTCGGTCTTTTGGGGTTCATTTTGCTTGGGACTCTGTGAGCTTCTTGGATTTGTGTAGGTTTTTTCTTCCCTATATCAAGGTAGTTTTCTGTCATCATTTCTTCAAACTGGTTCTCTATTCTTTGCTCAGTTTTCTCTCTTTCTGTAACCTTTATTATGTGGATGTTGTTTTGTTTCATGTTTTCCCAAAGTTCCTCCTGCTTTTTAATTTTTTTTTCTAGAAGCTGCTTTGCTTGGGTATTTTTTCCTACTTTATCTTCTAGCTCACTGATGCTGTCCTCTGCTTCCTATAGATTATTTTTGATGCTTTCTATTGAGTTCTTTACAGCAGTGATGCCATTTTTCATTTCTTCTTGGTTCGTCTTCATTTCCCCTTGGTTCTTACCCATATTGTCCAATTTGTCTTCCATTCTTTTCAGCCACCTTATGACCATTTCTCTGAAATTTTTCTCTGGCAGGTTTCTTGCCTCCATTTTGTTTACTTCCTTTTCTGGTGATGCCTGCTTTTCTTTCATATGTGGGCTGTTTCTTTGTCTACCCATAGTCTCTGTTGTCCAGGTGTGTGGTTATGTAGTTCTCTCTCTCTTTATCCCAGGCGAAATCCAACCTTTCTGTGATGGATTGTAGAGCTCCTCTGAATCCAAGTGTTTGTGCCAATTGGGGACTGGTGTTGTGGGATTCTCAGCTGTTCGGTGGGTGCTGTAGTTGTAGATTTTCAGGCTTCCGATAACATCCACTCTCCGCATCTGAGCTAGTGGCTCTGGAAGAAAATCCAGTAGCAGTGGGGGCTGCCTGGTCAGGAGAGATCTGGCCAGCAGTGCCCCACCTTCTCCTGGAGTATAGCTGCTCCTTAACTCACCAACAAACAATCCCAGTTTGACCCTGAGCTCTTCCTGCTCAGGGATAAGGCTCGGGACACATCTGTCTATTCTGCTGCCATTTCCCCTCCACCCCCAATTATTCTCAGAAACAGTAATAATACCTAATTTGATTATGTATAATTTGAGGTTCAAATTGAGGTTAAAAATCATGCCTGAGTTTTTCATTAAGAAGGAGCAAGCTATGTTCTTTATCTTCTGCCCCCCTAGTGGGGCCTTATTCCCTCCTGGCTCCTTTTCTGAGCTTGAGGACATTCTTTCTCCTAACTTTCAACTCTTAGATTTCATAAGACATCCACTATCAAGAAAAGCTAGTGACACATCATAGATTTAATTGCTGATGTTTTGAGAGATTTCTTCCTTAAGCCCCAAACCTTACAAAAACAATAGTGTAGAAATCTTTGGGAACTTCCCCTGGCTTCCCATTACCTTCAGAAGATAGTCCGGCTCTGCATCAGGATCTTCACCATAGCTGATAACCCTGGAGTTTCTTCGTGGCCCTTGGGTCTGGCCATGCAGGACAGAGTCACCTGTTTCTCAAGCCAGTCAGATGCCAGCATCCTGCTCTCCCTCTAAGGCCATGAAAGACTGCTTGTCCCCACATGAAGGAGCCTTAAGCTACTGAGATTTGAGGGACTCCATGTCTGGTTTTTAGAGTTTTCTATCTTCTTTTCCACATGAATTTGTCAATTAGAACTCAAAATATTAAGAACATGCTTCTTCAGCAGCCCCTCAGGTTTGCTGCAATTCTCTTCCTCTGCTCTGCTATAAGCTTAGAAACAAGCAAACCAAGTGAGCTTGAAATGGATGTAAGCTAAAGGGCCCCCTCTAATGAGGAAGTAAATTAACTCGAATGTGTAGACTTGGCAAAATCTATTTTGACCACTCAGAGTCTTTCTTTTGCTTCCTTTTATGTCCTTAATGGAGAGTCTCATATGGTTAACCTTTGCTGCAGTGTGCCCAGACTTTAGCCCCCAAAGTCAGAGGATCAGGCTAACTCAGAACTTGCCTGTTTGGAGCTGTGAAAGGCCTCACTTTGGCATTACCAGACAGCCCCACTGGAGGAGCAGACTAAGGGGCTGGAGATGGGGAAGGCTGGAATGTGAATTCTCTCATGGGCCTGCTTCAACATGGCAGCTGGAGAGCCTGAGGTAAAGAGGGTGGTTCTTTTAGCTCTTGGCTTTGGTTTGTAAACAACCAACCTACTCTGGCTCTGCATTTACCTTTTTTTTTTTTTAAAAAATATATATATTTATTGATTTCAGAGAAGAAGGGAAAGGGAGAGATAGAAACATCAATGATGAGAGAAAATCATTGATAGGCTGCCTCGTGCATGCCCCCTACTGGGGATCGAGTCTGCAACCAGGGCATGTGCCCTGACCATAAATTGAACTGTGATCTCCTGGTTCATAGGTTGATGCTCAACCATTGAGCCACACTGGTTGGGCCTCGAGTTGGACAAAGGAAAGCACAACTTTGGCCAACTGGTAATAGAGCTCCCAGGTGAAATGCTCCCATCAGTGAATTCCATCACATGGCTTCAGGCTTCTCTTGGGCATCTAGCCTGTCCTTCCAACCTGAGGCAATTTCCCCTTTTATTGTACTGTGAAGCCAAACAGTGTTTATAAGCAGAGGATGGCCTCTTCTGCCCCTCCTCCACCACAATTCTTACTGACCACCTGTTTCTGGCCCCTTATCTCTGGGGCATAGCTCAGCTTCCATTTAAACCAGAGTCTGCCTGAAAACCTCTCCTCATCCCTGCTCCTCTCCCTTCTCTGAATTCTCTCCCATTAAGTCAAACTACATGGCTAAAAATGCAAACTGTGAGAAGAGCATCCCAACCTGGAAAGCTCTTACTTCTCTGCATAGCAAAGGAGTTCTCAGGTCCTCTGTCTATTTCTCTCTGCACTTAGCTTCTGCCTTGGGGCAGGAAACAGATGCTTCAAACCATTAGGGACTATAGTTTACTCCTATCTGCTACCGCTGTCCCAGGGCTGGAGATCTAGGAGGATAGGTCAGCATCTAACTTTTAAGAGGAATTATCTGTTTGATGTAAGGAAATGCTTGGGCATCTCAATTGTGGTATATTTTGCATTTGTTTATTTTTTATTTTTTAAAATATGTTTTTATTGATTTTAGAGAGAGAGAAAGGGAAAGGGAGTGAGAGATAGAAACATCGATGAGAGAGAAACATTATTTATCAGCTGCCTCTGGACACCCTCCAATGGGGATCTAGCTTGAAACCTGGGCATGTGACCTAACTGGGAGTTGAACTGGGGATCTCTTGGTTCATGGGTCGATGCTCAATCACTGAGCCACACCGGCCGGGCTGTTTATTTTTCATTGAAATATGACATACCTAATGGAAAGTACACAGATCATTAGTGTGGAACTTGATGAATTTTCACAAAGCAAGCACCTCTATACTTCTAGTATCCAAGTTACAAAACAATGTTATCAGCTCTCCCCTCCAAAAGACCTTCTCATGCCCTCTTTTAGTCACTAATTTCCCTTCCTCATTCCCTACAAGGGTAGCCACCATCTTGGTTTCTAACCTCACAGATAAATTTTGCTTGTTTTTGTACATTATATATATGGAATCATACAGTAACACTCTTTTTGTGTCTGGCTTCTTTTCTTCTACATTATGTTTGGAAGTGTCATCTATTTGTACTATATAGTTGTGTTTTCATTCATTCTCTTTTCTGTGTACTAGTATACTAGTACTATCCAATTGTATGAATATATTACAACTGACTTATCCATTTTATTGTTAATGGACATAAGGGCAGTTTCCAGTTTTTGCTATTATTAATGATACTAGAAGCCTGGTGCATGAAATTCATGCACTTGGGAGAGGGGACCCTCAGCCCTGCCTGCACCCTCTCACAGTCCAGGAGCCCTCGGGGGATGTCTGACTGATAGCAGGGAGCCAGTGTAAGCTGGCAGTCGGACATCCTTAGTGCTGCCATGTATGGGCAGGAGACGTTCCTGCATTGAGTGTCTGCCCCTGGTAGTCAGTGCACGTCATAGCAACTGGTTGTTTCACTGTCAGGCTGAAACCAGCTCTATGACATCCCCCAAGGGGTCATGGATTGCAAGAGGGTGTAGGCCAGTCTAAGGGACCCTACCAGTGCATGTTCAGGGCTGGGGAGGGATGTGGGAGGTTGCCAACTGGGGAGAAACTTCAGGAGGGCTCCAGGGCATGTCTGGCCCATCTTGCTCAGTCCTGATCAGCCAGATCCTAGCAGCAAAGTAACTACTGGTCAGAATGTCTGCCCCCTGGTGGTCAGTGCACGTCATAGTGAGCAGTTGAGCAGCCTTAGCATATCATTAGCATATTATGCTTTGATTGGTTGAATGGCGAATCAGACGACCCGACACTTAGCATATTAGACTTTTATTATATAGGATTGCTATAAACATTCTAGTGAGACTCTAGTATATATCTTTTGGAAAACATCAACCTAATTTGATTGGTTCATTTAAGATATAGCTATAGGATTCATTTTCACATCTCACTTCTTTTTAAAAAAATAATTATAATAATTATTTTTTATTACACAGGTGTTTTTTTTCTTTTAATCTATTGTTGAAAGTATTACATAGGTCCTTCTTTTCCCCCTATTAACCTCTTTCAGCCCACTCCCATCCCTCCTCCCCAGAAGGTCCTCCCCACCCCATTGTTTGTGTCCACAGGTGTGTCTTATTTCTTTGAAAAGTGACATAAACTCATGACAAAAATCTCAATATCACAGAAAGGTGTAGAATGGAAAATAAAAGCCCCAATATCACCTCTTATACTATGCCCAGTCTCCAGAATCATGCACTATTAACCGTTTCTTGTGTATTATTCTAGAAATTTCCTATTGCCTAGAACAGTGGTTGGCAAACTGCGGTTCACAAGCCGGGTTTGCCGCTCTGTTGACTAATGATTTTGCTGATCACTGCTTTAGGGAAAAACATTTTAATAATATACTAATGTCTTTAACCTGAAGTCAAAACTTCTGGATAAGGGTAATGCCTTACAGCAGTGGTCGGCAAACTCATAAGTCAACAGAGCAGCAAACTGCTAACCACTGGCCTAGAAAATCAGACCTAAGTATATATGCATTATAGTCTTTAAAAAAACAGAAAATAAGTTTTTCCTAGGCTATATTTCTGCCCTGCTATCTCCCCTAACCCCTGGCCCACTTGCACTGTAGAGTCCTAATAACAGGTGGATGAGAAGTTTGGCCATGGTTTGGCCATGTCTTTCCCTCTGGTTAGATGAGGCAGGACTGTCACTTTTAATTGGCTCTTATGAAGGTGAGATTCATGGGAGTTTACACAGCAGTACATTTCATTTCCACTTCAGGGAAAGTTGATTGGTATCCTCAGAGTGAGGCTTGTCCCAGAAGAGCTTATCCCACTCTGGTGGGAGATAGGTGAAGGCACAGGGACAAAAGTGTTTACAGGTGTTAGAACAGAAGCCTCTAAATGGGTTCTGGGAGTACAAATGAAGGAGCAATGAGTACTTTCAGTTAGGTCAAGCAAGGCTTGTGGATGAGTTGACATTTGAACCAGCTCTTGAATGACAACTAAGATTTTGATGGATAGAGGGAACAGCACTCATAGACATGTGGAGGCTTGGCAGTAACTGGCATGTCCAGAGGCTGGTAATTACTCATGTGCGGCTAAACTATAGAATATTAGGGCCAGAGGAGACATGACTGAGAGGGAGTTTGGGTGACAAGTCTGGGGTCTTAAGCAGTCGTTAGGGGAGTGATCATTCATGTTTTGGAATCATGGGATACATCTCTTAGGTGCTTAAAAATTGTCAACCAAAGGACATAGAAAGACTTACAACATAATATGCCCTGTGATGGCCTCAATTGCAGCATATATCACATTGTTCACATGTCTGTGTTCCCCACAGGACAACTTCCTCTAATAGGGACCCTCTTGTATGTTTGTCTCTATTACTCAGCCCCTGGCACTTAGCAGGTGGTCACCAAAGGATGAATGAATATGTGAATGAGCAAGCAAAGCATTGTACTTAAGAAAGGGGGGTGACTGGGTTACCTTCTCTTTGTGGATTATATTTATGTATGCCCAGCTCCTGCCTGCTCACAAGGTTGGGAGGGGAATGAGGAAAATCCACTTTTTGTTTTTTTGCTCAGGGTTCACACCAAAAGAAATGCTTCATTTCCTTAGCAGTCATACCTTGGTCCTGGGACACTTGAGTTTCATTTTAGCCAGATTTGAGATGGCATTGGAGCTTGGTAGGATCCTACAGCCTCAGCTCAGCTCTCAGCAACTCAGAGGAATTCATTATGTACCAAAATGGCCACACCTCCCATTTTCACTTCTAAAATCCAGGCCTGTGCAGGAGGAAGGGATCAGCCACTTCACTCAGTCAGCTTATATCCTTCCCCATAGGTGCTCCCTTATCCTCTGGGCCGGCGATCTAGGATAGGTTGAAAGAACCACTTCCTATTTCTCCTCTAGGCTGCCTGGTCCTCCTAAGTGTGTCCAGCAACCTGGGATAGGCCCCAGTGCCACTGGAGGACTTTTTTCTTTGGCAGTCCAGAAAGATCAACATTTTGGCTTGATCACTGAGAAATTTTCTTCATTAGGTAGTCTCCTGGTTGGGAGAATTTCACATGCCCTTTGACTTGAACCAACTTTGAAATCTTTCCTCACTTTCATTGCTCCTTTCTCCAAAACCTAATTACTTTGTATTTTTATCTGGCTTTCATTTGGACCTTAGGAATGTTCATCTTGAACCTAGAAACTGACCTCAGGGCCTGTTCTGACAGGGCCATCTGAGCCACAGTAGAATGTAAGAGCTAAATATGGTCTTCCTCTTCCTCCTTATGTGTTAAAACTGACTTCAGTGACAAGATATAATTTTTCATTACAGGATCCATGTTTTACCCTTTCCAACCCACACATTCCGGGCTGGAATGCAGGTAGCATTCATTTACAACTATGTGCACACCTTATAAATGTAAATGGTAACGAGGTAATCCATATGGTAATATGGTAATAGCTTTACAGACTCATGTCTGGGAGAAGCTCTTTATTTATTCAAAGATCTTCAGACCTACGCTCCCCTGTGTTCCAGATTTACCACCTTCTCTCACAGCTACTAAATTACACCTGTGCTCCGTTGTGTTGCAAACAGAATAAGAACATGGAATGAAAGCCCATCTCATGTCTCAGTTTCACCACTGGTCCTGCTCATTTCCTTTCTCTGCTCATTGGTCTCTTATTTGAAAAGGGGTATAATAACTCCTGCCTCACAGAATTGGCATGTGTGTGTGTGTGTGTGTGGTCCAGTGCTCAGTGGGTATGGCAGTGGAACTAGGTTTCCATCATGGCTCTGCCATTTCTAAGCAAATTTTATCTCTCTGGGCCTCAGTTTTTTCATTTGTAAAAGAATAATAATAATGCAAACTTTAAGGTTTCTGAGGAGGAATAAATAGAACATGCCAAAAGCACTGAGCAGAGTGTCTGGCATAGTGTCGAAACAGAATACATTTTGTTCCCTCCCCTCTTCTCGGTATGAACTGAGACACTAGGTGCTAACATTTCATGACTACTACTGACCTTTTCAGTATTCCCTGAATAAATTAAAGAATTCCCAACAACTTTCTTCTCCATGTGATATTTCCCCCTTGTAGATTTCACTTAGTGTTTTCTTCTTAACCAATTTTCTCTGATGTCCAGTGTTTCTCTCTTCTTCACTGATTTCTGAAGAAACTAAAGGAGTTCTGTTGGATCTCAGGACAGAGGGCAGAAAGCCTTCATGTGCTGTGTGAGTGGGAGCATGCCGGGGTATTCGTTGTTAGAAAACGGAATATGGAGATCATATGCAGATAAAGGCACAAGCGTGTATATACTGGGGGAAGAGGGGTATAATGTGTCTGAAAAATGCTTTTCCAAAGTCACCCAGGTGTCCTGGCTCACAGCAATAATAATTTTCTTAATAGACCATCAAGATGTTTTTAAAAAGACTATCACAAAAGCACGTGGTACATAATTTTATCCACGAACCAAGGACACTTTTATTAGTAGGAAATGAGAATTTATTTTATGTGTACATGTAAAACTACAACCATAAGCCTGTGTCTGTGAAATAAACAAGCTGTTGAAGACATATGATGGGCTGTTGCCAGGCTTTTCCATGATTTTCCACCAGGGGCTTGTTTGCCCCCTTTGCCATCTGTGGGATCTCACTAGAGACAGGCAGAGCTGCTGACATTAAAGGTTTGACAGAAGTTGAGGGGAGAAAACTGAACACTGAGAAAATTGTACCTTGGAGCACCATTTGGACAAGACTCCATTATTCTATTTTAGTGAAGGAACACTTCTTTCCAACTGATGGGACTTCTGAGTGTTACTAATGTGTAGATCGCAGGAAAGGGAAGGCTGGGCTGAATGCTGGGGTGCAGTGGAGGGTAAGGAGGATGGGGGTGTAGGGGTAATGTAGGGCAGAGGAAGGTGCATTTAGAAGAAGTAAACTGTGCATGGGGATCTGAGGAATCTGGATCTGATTCCTTGAGTAAGAGGGAGCCAAGGTAAGTTCTGGAGTAGGGAAGTGACAAGTGGAAAGGGGAAATTTGGGGAAGACAAATCTCATGGGTGTGAAGAGTGGCCTGAAGTACATTGGAGTAGAGAGGTGAGAGAAAAATAGTGTAGATTGTGGATGAAGAGATGAGGGTATCAAAGAAATCATTTGTTAGCCTCCTCCTCGTCCTGGCTTCAGCACTCCGAAGTGTAAAAGAACAGGATTGGGTCTACAGAAAAAAATGCGGAAGGCTGTCCATGGGCTACTGGGACTCTAAGGGCCTCAGAATGATTGGAATCAGCCTAGCAAATCCTGTTTTTTGTCTCTGGGAACTTGCATAGAGGAGGGAGAACAGAGTTTTAAGTACCTTCAGTGAATAAGTGACTAAGTTCACTCCAGGCTGGGGAGGAGGCTCATATTTGCTCTTCCCCCTGCCTTCTTTCCCACCTTCACAACTGGGATTTCTTCCAAGAGCCCTTCCTCATACTTGATCATGAGGTAGAGGTTAGTGCAAGGCATTTTGAGTGCAAGGGTTGACAAGTAACAGAATCCTGCAGGATTTTATTTTAAAAGATTTGGTACATTATTACTTGTAAGGGAGCAGGACCAGAAGTTAGGAATTGTTCTTTCCACTGGCAGGCGTGCATATCTATTATGATACTTCAAAAAATAAATTTAAATTTTTGCCTAATTCCAGAGAGTTTTCAGATATGTAATACTATCACTTTTTAATAATATTTCCCAAAATTGTTTTATTAATTATTTTTTAATATATTTTATTGATTTTTTAGAGATGAAGAGAGAGGGATAGAGAGTGAGAAACATGGATGAGAGAGAGACATTGATCAGCTGCCTCTTGCACGCCCCCTACAGTGGTACCTCGAGATACAAGTGCCCTAACATACGAGATTTTTGAGATATGAGCCCTCGAGCCAGCGATTTTTTTGCTTTGAAATACGAGCAACATTTGAGATAGGAGTAATCGCGCGGATCGGCTGGCTGCATACAACCCACCAGTTTATCGCGACTCGAGCGTCTCATAGTTTCCCACGCCTCAAGTTTACGGAACAACTTAAACTCGTATCTCGAGGTACCACTGTACTGGGAATGTGCCCACAACCAAGGTACATGCCCTTGACCGGAATTGAACCTAGGACCTTTCAGTCCACAGGCCGATGCTCTAGCCACTGAGCCAAACCGGTTTTGGCTGTTTTGTTAATTTTAAAAATTATTCTTAATTCACCCAAACTGAGAATTTTGTTTTTGCAAAGTTTTAAAACTATTTCAAATCATAAAATCATTAAATACACATCATGTGCAATTAGGAAAATATGAAACAAAAAAACCATTAAAAACAAGCACCTATAATTCTAGAAACAATTACTGTTAGCATTTAGACATACTTCTTTTTTGTCTTTATTCTTTGCTGTTTTACATAATGGATATATATATATATATATATATATATATATACACACACACACACATACATACACACACACACATATATATATTCTATCTGATAAAAGAGAAACATGCAAAATGACTGTACCTCTGCTATGCTCACAAGCCATGCCCACCAGCCAATCAGGAGAGAGTATGCAGATTAACCCAACAAATATGGCAGTGGCCATGGAGCTGGAGCCAGCCAGAGGCTTGGGTTGCCCCTGGCAATGGAAGAAGCCAAGCTTCCTGCCCACCCTGGCTGGTTCTGGCCTTCACTCAAGGCTACAAAGTTTCAATTATAGAAGATAAATAAATCCCAGATACCAGGACCTCCGCTTGGGTTGCTGGGAGGCATAGCCAGCCTGCAAACTACCACAGGCCCCTCACCCAGGCTGCCCCATGTCCAAGGGAACCCCAACCCTGATCTGAGACACTATTTAGAGCAAACCAGCTGGCCCCCACCCATGCACCAGGCCTCTATTCTATCTAATAAAAGAGTAATATGCAAATTGACCATTACTCCAACACACAAGATGGCTGCCCCCATGTGGTCAAAGATGGCTGCCCTCATGTGGACACAAGATGGCCACCACAAGAAGGCCATCAGGGGAGGGCAGTTAGGAGGGACCTGGCCTGCAAGGGAGGGCAGTTGTGGGCGATCAGGCCAGCAGGGGAGGGCAGTTAAGGGTGACCAGGCATTCAGGGGAGGGAAGTTAGGGGCAAACAGGCTGGCAGGGGAGCAGTTAGGCATCAATCAGGCTGGCAGGGAAGTGGTTAGGGCAGTGGTTCTCAACCTTCCTAATGCCATGACCCTTTAATACAGTTCCTCATGTTGTGGTGACCCCCAACCGTAAAATTATTTTTGTTGTTACTTCATAACTGTAATTTTGCTGCTGTTATGAATCATAATGTAAATATCAGTGTTTTCCGATGGTCTTAGGTGACCCCTGTGAAAGGGTTGTTCGACCACCAATGGGGTCATGACCCACAGGTTGAGAACCACTGGGTTAAGGGGTAATCAGGCTGGCAGGCAGGCAAGCAGTTGGGAGCCAGCAATTCTGGATTGTGAGAGGGACGTTCAACTGCATGTTTAGGTCCGATCCCAGTAAGATAGGGCCTAATAGTGCAGTTGGACATCCCTCGAGGGGTTCCAGATTGGAGAGGGTGCAGGCTGGGCTGAGGGAGACTCTCCCGTGCACAAATATTGTGCACTGGCCTTTAGTCCTATATAATAAAAGGCTAATATGCAAATCAACTGAATGGTGGAACAACCAGTCGCTATGATGTGCACTGACCAGCAAGGGGCAGATGGTCAACACAGGAGCTGCTCCTGGTGGTCAGTGCACTCCCACAGGGGAGTGCTTCTCAGCTAGAGGCCCTGAGATGAGTTCATGGCTGGTAAGCACAGCAGTGGCAGCAGGAGCCTCTCCTGTCTCTGCACCAGCACTAAGGATGTCTGACTGCTGGACTGCTAGAGGGTGCAGGCCAGGCTGAGGGACCCCCCAAGTGCACAAATTTTGTGCACTGGGCCTCTAGTAATGGAAATATGCAATGGAGATGTATTTTTTAATGTGTAAATTCACATTGTGCCTAGCCATATATTACAGGCTTGTTCCCAGGGCATTAAACTGTCTTCATAAATTACATTTTTAAATAAACTAAATTATGGGAACCTCTTTCACATCCTACATGGTTTAGGGTTCCCGTTCAGGGTTCGGGTTCTGGAGGAGGTCCCACGCAAATGAAAAGAGAGACTAGAAAAGTATTAATTTGGCGATTTTGGGGGACTAGGTGGGAGCCTTCCTCTAGTGGAAAAAACTCCCCTTGCTTTGGCCTTTTTCTCCCCTTTATTAAGACTTTGGGACACATCCATAGCCTTTAGGCAGGAAATTACAAGAACAGAAGTTTACTTGAAACAAACAGGTAGAGGCTGCTTCAGCTAACAATGTTTCAACTAAACAGTGAGTGATTAGCTCTGACCTTTCAGAGCAATTAAGGTTGACCAGCCTTCTGGTCTCTTGTCCATATATTTCTATTAGTGAGACATTATTTGGTTTCCGGCACTAAATTTTTAAGGTTTGACTGATGTGCCTTCTTATGGCTATAACATCATTTATTGTTTTCCTTCTGTTGGGTATTAGCTTGTTTCCATTTCTTTTGAGGTTAAAAACAACACCATCGTCAACATCTTTGTGTGTGCAAGTGTATGCCTTTGTGTGTTTTAATATAGGTATGACTATTGGAGATCTGGCCAGCCTTTATTGCTTATTTCAGATGAGGGTCGAGTCAACTGCCCCCTTCTCATTGTGAATGACAGCTGTCAGACAAAGGGAGGATTTTTACCACGGAATCCATCTAGCTCCTGGGAGAGGCAATAACACTGAGCACAGGGGTGTTGTAGACACATCATACAGGGTTTGTGATTTTACTTTGCAAACGGGGGAATCTAAAAGACAATTCATTTTCAAACGAAACAGGTTTTCAAAATGTCTTTTGGATTGATTGGGTTAATTTTGTGTGGCTTTAAAATTACATTGCATGTGTTAAAAAGTAGGATCTAATGAGGTAGAGAATAGTAGTTGCTTTGAATAACAAATGAGTAGGCTTCTGTGCAGGCTGCCTCAACTGGTGAAGCAGTACCCAGAAAAGAACCTTAATAAAGTCAATAAATTAGGCTTCTCACTTTAGCTGGGCTATCTTGGGCAAGTTGCTTGGCCTCTCTGAGCCTCAGAATCCTGACTTACAAAATGAGGTAGATGATGACACCAGTATTTTTTACCTCCAGTTTGTTAAGAGGATTCAAACACCAAGAAAGAGGGCAAATGGCAGCTAAGATTGTCCTATGAAGTGATAAAGACTTGCTCTTGGCCCCAGAATTCTAGACAAGTGTACCTGTGCTCAATCCAGAAGACCCAAGCTTAACAGAGCATGGAAGTGAAGGGGGATTCCAGGGTTATATTTTCAAAATCCACTGTGGGGTCCTAAGTGATCTCTTTTCAGGCATTTAATAAGTGGTTTAATTTTCACTGGGTTCCCATATCTGGTAGTTAAATGTTGTGTGTGTGTTGTTGTGCTTTTTTTTTTGGTTAGTACTTAAACAAGGATATTTTCCTCTTGATTCTTAGAGAGAGTGGAAGGGAGGGGGAGAGACACACAGAGAGAAAAATCCAGGTAAAACACATCGATTGGTTGCCTTCCTCATATACCCTGACCAGGAATTGAGCCTGCAACTGAGATATGTACTTTTGACGAGAATTGAATCTTGTACCCTTCAGTCCACAGGCTGACATTGTCCACTGAGCCAAACCAGCGAGGGCTGTTGTGTTGTTTTTTTTTTGTCCCAGACTGTAAGTAGGGATAGGGCTGGGCTAAGGGAATGCTGAAACATTGCATTTCTCGGTCAGACGTTTTGAAACCTGCAATCAGACTTGAGACTGTATTCGGAAACAACTGTATCCGATGTCAGCTTATTATGGAAGGTTCTGAACTTCTAAGAATTCCTCAGGAGAAAGCAAACAAAATACAAATCCCTAATTTTCTGCCACTGGGAACTTTTGTCCTACTGACTTCTCCAATCATTTAGCCCTTTTGTTAAGATCCATGGCCTGTGATACTTGGGTGGCAGAAAGCCAGCTTCTGTGGGACTGGAGATAAGAAGGTTTGGTTCAACACACACACATATTTCTTAGTGATAGATTTCTCCATTAGTTAGTTAACCCTGGACATCAAGTAAAGGATTCTGGTGCCAGTGTGTGTTTTCAAATCACAGGTATGGCACTTCTGAATCTGTGGAACGGTAGGGAAGAGAATCTTGTGATCATCTGTCGCCTCTGGGATTCTGACAGGCCTACAGGGATTTTTATTTAGAAATGTTCAAGGGGGGACTTGTCATCCAGTCTTCATTTGCTTCTCCCTGGGAAGGAAAGGGTTACATGCTTCCTGCCCCCATGTGAACATTTTATTCTCCCAGTTCTTTGAAGTGCCCTCAGAGAGCTAAGCATCAGGCTGAAGGCAGCTCTGTGTATCTTTGCAGCAGATTAGAACATACTCTCATTTTATTTGCTCACAGAACAAATATTTCCCTTGGAATGAAACCGAGGCAGTGGAACAGGATCAGGCAGGACCAACCACCAAAGGCAGTAGCCCCCAGTCCCCAACCCCCAACCCCCAGGCCAGGCCAGTTCAGAGCCTACATGATTAATGCTCTGATTGCCTCTGTAGGCCCTATAGACCCATCTGAGTTTATTGAGTCATTTATTCTGTCAGAAATAACTCCTGAGCCCCAACCATACCCCGATCATTGTGCAGGGTACAGAAATAAAAAGAGAAACAGTTTCTGTCCTCAAGGGACTCATAGTCAAGTTAGGGGAGATAAAAGATGTTTGGTATGAATGACTCTAATCCAGGTAAGAAAAGATAAGTCTTCAGAGTTCAGAAGATCAAATGTTTTGAGGTGGGTAATTATTCTGTGTGTTGGGTGTGTGTGTTTGGATGGGGGACTAGTGGGAGGTGTATGGCACAGTTGGCTGTGGTGTATATATGCCTTTGTGTGTGGGGGTTATGTGTATGTGGTGTGTATGTGTGTGGGGGGAGTGTGATGTGTATGTGTGTGTATATAGTAAGTGATGCTATTGGTGAATATGGGTGTGAGTGTGTGATGATATGCAAGATGTATGTTATGGTGGTATGTATGTATATGTATGCTGTGATTGTGTATCATGGTGGTAGTAGAAATGAGGTAGGCAAAGGAAGATTGGTAAGGAATATGTGTATGCTGGTTCATGATGGTGATGGTGGCAGTGATGGTGGTGGTGGTGGTAGTGTGTGTGTGTGTGTGTGTGTGTGTGTGTGTGTGTGTGTGTATGTGTGTATGTTGGTCATGGTGGTGGTAGGACTGAGAGAGAGCAAGCTTATTGGCAAGTGAAGATGGGGAGGAGTAGAACTGATGGGGACGGGATAGGAAGAAGGCCCTGCAGGCAGAGGAACTGGACCAGTAAAGGCACGGAGATGAGGAAATCCAGGGGAATGTACGAGGGGAGCACAAGCCATAGGAAATAAACTAGGATGGAGTGTTTAATTTTGATAAGTCCTTTCTGATTAAGACAATGGCAGTTTTGCATCCCCCAGCTGTCCCTTTTCCTAAGCTCATGTGAGGATCTTGGGTTAAAGGAGCCATTTTCTTTCCCAAGGATCAAACCTCACATAGGACTTAGGCCTTATGACAGAACCACTGAGTGTATTCTGGGCTCCATTTCTACCTGGGCTGCTACACTAGGAATGGTTCTTAGAGTTTGCAGCTTCCCAAGTTCTCAGAAGAGCCACAGTGGATTCTACTAGGCTTGGGGCAATGGAAGTATAAATGCTAGAATCCCTGAGGCAAAGGTCAGAAGAAAGTGCAGTATACATGCATCTACTTGCCAGTAAAGCAAGGGGATCACTAGCTCCCTAATATTCATGGGCTTACCTGGCTAGATTTGCATTTTATGGAGCTTTTAAAAAGAACATACGAAGAGGCTGATGGTAGGAGCTGGCTCTCTGTCTCAATTTTGGTTTGCTTTTCATTACTTTCTCTTCTCTAGATAGGGTCAAAGCTGCTGTATGATTAAACCTTGGCTAGATAAGCATGATTGTTTTCCCCATTTTATTAGACAAGGAAAGGAAACTGACATTTATAAAAATCGAATGTTTGCAAGACACATGTCATCATCATAGTCCCCGGAGAGATAAATATTATCATGCCCATTTAGCAGATGAAGAAATGGGGTCTAAGAGAGGTAACTAGCACAAGATCACTCGGCTCACCACTGTAGAGAGCTTCTCATCACTGGTTACCTAGCTGAAATTGGAACCCAAGTCTGTTTGGCACTAAAGACCATGCTCTTTTTATAATGCTTCCTGAAGTTTACTAGGCAGGATGATATAGTGAAATGATGATGCATTTTATTAGAAGTTCAAAGCCAAGTTCTTCCCTTCCTTGCTTCCTTGGCAAATGTTCATTTGGATTTTGAAGACTTAGTATAAAAAATTTTAAGTACCTCATTAATAATTTTATATTGATTTACATTTGCAATGATAGTATTTGAGATACGTTGAGTTAAATAAAACATTTGATTACCTTCACTTATTCCTTTTTTACACTTCTTAAAAAATGGTAGGACTGAGAGAGGGCAGGGCGATTAGCAAGTGGCTAATTGGAAAATTTAAACTTTCCCGTGTGGCACACATTATATTTCTATTGAACAGTTCCATTCTAGAAGGATGAAAACATAGGATGATATTTCCTATTTCCGTGCAATTTGATCTGAGAATATTTATCATGTGACCTCCCCAGGAAGGCACACAAGAGCTGCTTAACAGGTACTTTCTCTCCCTTTCTGCATCATTTAAGTGGTCACTGTAGGGGGCTTCACTGTGGAAACCTTGGTCTTATGATAATATGGAGAGGATGTCAGGTGACAGCTGCAGAGCCTCTTGTTCAGCTCACTTGAAGGTTTCTTAGTTTTTGTGTCCTACTTCTTGAGAGATAGTTGTAATTGTCCCCCTGATCCTCCTCCCTAAACAAACAAACAAACCAAAACAAATCCAAAACAAACAAACAAACAAAACTACTCAGGGCTGGCAGTCAGATTAAATAAATGTTGCTTATTGCCATAGCTCCTCAGCCATCTTTGTTTTTATTTCCTTTTGCAGAAAAAAAAAAGCCACCTGAAATGTTTTGAATGAAGTATGATGTATAATGTCTTCATTGGATTGAAAGAGAAGAGAAACCATTGGATTAATAATAAGGTTTTTTTCGAATTAGATTCATAAAACTGGGAAAGGTCTTGGGAATTGAATGGTCCCATTCAGATGCCCTGTCCTCAGAAAGTGAGGCTCTAAGAGGCTATCCGTCTTGCCCAGGGTAACAGACCAGCCAAGGTGGATGGGGCCTGGAATCTGGTCTCCTGGTCCTCCTCTTCAACATGCATCTGCCACACCACATTGCCTATTTTCCTCTGAGGTGCTTTCTTCCCAGCTCCTCCCTCCCAAAGCAATCCCCTCCTACCAGCAGTTTGATAGTTCATTCTCTTCTGCCTGTCTCTCTGACTCAGTGTCTTCCCTTTAACATAAGGGGTGATTGAAATGGGAGTCAAAAAGATCTAGACAGGCTAAAGGATGGGTAGAAATTAACAAGATAAAATGGAACATTAAAAAAAAAAGTTTAAACAGCCACCAGCAAATGGAGTCAGGAGACTTTCTTGACCTAGACAGAGGTTCAAGTGAGAAGATGATATATGTGTGTTTGGAGGAACATGGATTTGGACTCACAGGCTCAGGGCTTGAGGCCTGGGCATCTGGCCTTGGAAAAAACCTTAGATTCTTCATCTTTATTAACCTTCCTGGATTGTTGTGCTGAGTAAAGGAGACCACATTTCTGAAAGGACTTTGTGATCTATGAAGCACTATAGCCATGGTAGTTATTGGCATTCACTAGGTGCTAGGAGATGTTGGCTGTGTGTTAGCAGGATGAATGAACAGGGTGACACAGTTGCCAAAGAAAGCCAGTGTGACATCCAGAGGAAAGGATGCAGCTCTGCCTTGTCCACCTGTTTCTGGGGCACTGTTCTGTGTTCAGTTCTGGGAATCACATTTTGAGAGGGATCTTAGCAAACATGTTTTTCCAGAGAAAGTTGCAAGAGTAAGTTAGGGTCCAAGAGTCATGACATATAAGAAATGATTTAATGATTTAGAGGATGTTTAGTCTGGCGGAAAAATAAAAAATAAAGACTTAGGATGGGGTAACTGTTTCCAAATATCAAAAAGCTGTCCTGCAGAAGAGAGGTGAGATTTTTGTGTTGCTAGTGGCCAAGCCAGGGCTCAATAATGGGAGTTAATGGTAGGCAGATTTCAGTGCAATAGGAGCCTATCTAAGGCTCAGAAACTGATCCCATTTGGGCTCTTGGGAAGGTAGTGGGCTATCCATCAGTAGAAGTCTTCAAGCAAGGTTATTGGGCACAGGACAGATGCTGTGCTGGGGAGTCTTGCTTTGGCTGAGAGGGTAGGCCAATTGTTCTCTGTGATCACTTCAACTAAGAAATCATGATTATCTCCTGGTCTCTCTGATCTTTCTGATCTACTTCCCTCACCATTTTGGCTGGCTTTGACTTTCTATTTCCTCTGTGAGCAGCATTAGGGTTTTATATTTGGAAATATTTCTCTAATGATCGATAGTCTGGTTTAATGAAAAGTAGGAGGAGAGAACATTTAAGAACAAAGACAGTTTTATTACTCTTAGGGACACACAATAACTTGTTAAGTTGGAAAAGAAGCAGGAACCTGGTCTGGTGTGTTAGAAAGTCTTGTAAATGCTACAGCAAATGGCTTATTCTTTTGTTATTTTTTTAACATGCAAACACAACTGCTAAAGGCCTTTGTTCTCGAATGGACCAGCACCTTCCTTATTTATGAAATTCTTTTGTTAGCTACAGATTTCAAGAAAATTCTCCCTATAAGAATTCTATATCATAAACTACTTTCTGGATTCATAATTTAAGTGTTTTGCTGAGTTGGTTATATTAAATTTGGTGTAGATGTTTTATTTATTTCTTGACTCCAGAAAAGCCATTTTATTCAGGAAAATATTGTTCACGCATAGTTAGTGTTGCAGCTGGGAGGTGAGAGAATAGTTGAATCTCCCCAGTGGAGTGGGCAGCTGAGCTATTTCCAGTATTTTGTTCTGCCCGAGTAGCAATTATGCATCTGTCTCACAGTGCCCCACCTCAACATCCCAACATCCCTTATTTCAGAAACCTCCACCTAGATGGAGGCACAAAATAGAACTCAGCAGATCCAGGTGGAAGTGGGGAGGGATTGGGTAAGAGTGAGTAATGTTTTGGTTACGTTCCCTGAGGCTGGAATCCTTGCCCAGCCCTGAGGATGACAGTGGGATGTGGAGAAGACTGAGGGTTCAGGGCATGAGTTCTGGGGCTCTTGGAATCTAGTGGATCAACTGAGGCGGGAAGAGCTATAGAGACAGCAGCAATGGCTCTTCAAATTCCAGGGACTGGCCAGTGAGGTCAAGCCAGGTAGAAAGGCAGGGGCTGAGCAGACAACAGGAGCCTGCAAGCAGTTGCAAAGCATCTGTGGCCTCATCCTCTGGGGCTGCTAGGATTGCAGGCCCAATCCCTGCTGCAGGGATGTTGAACCAACATCTCCCCCACCTCCTTGCCTAGCCCCACCCAGGTGTGACCTTGAACCCTTGGCTCAGGACAGCATCAGTCCAAGGCCAGATGATGGACTTGTTCCTGGGGGTCTAAATTCTGGGGAGAGGAGCCAGGCAACTCTGATGTGAAGTTCACGCCTTCACTTTCCATTTGCCCTTTCATTCCAAACCTGCTTCCTCTTCAGGTCTCTTCTGTCTCAGGGTGCTCCTCTACAGGCTCCAGATTCTGAGTTGTTCTAAAGCCCTGGCTTGACTCTGTCTTCCAGAGTTCTTGCCCTCTAGTGTGGTGTGGTGCAGTGGCTCCCAAACTTTCATGAGCACACAGATTTATCTATAGCATGGATCATAAACAATCAGAATTCAGGGTCCCACTCTCAAATATCATGATTCTGGACTTCTGAGTGGGGCCTAGGCATCTGGACTTCAGGGGTTTCTGATGTAAGCAGTCCATGGTCCGCACTTGGAGAAACACTAATTTAGAGAAGAGAGCATATTAGGATATGAGAGAGACAGAACTGAGTTACTTATTGTGTTACTTGTTGAACAAGTTAATTACTATGTCTGAGACTTTGTTTTCTCACCTATAAAATGCTAACCACTTCATAAGAGAGTTTTCAGATGTCAGTGAGATGATAGATACATAATGTTTAGCAAGGGTTTATTTTATAGGATTTTTGGCTTCCTTTCTTCCTCCTTCAGCACCTGGAAAGTGGCAACAGAGACCTTCAATTCTTACCAGTCCTGGCATATCAGTGGAACCTCCCTGGCAGTGGGCAAGTGTGGAAAGGTTACAGGGTAGTCTAGAGGAGCATGTGTGTCTCCAGGGTCTGTGGCTGATTAGACAATCTGGATTTCTCAAGCAATAGCATGAAACCGCTACGAAGCCAGAGGTCAGCAATCTTCTGTCATTTTTATTTGTAGTAAACCACAGTCAGAACATAGATATACACAGTACATTACAGAATTAGTCCACGGCACTCTATGGAGTCAGGCGGGCAGGCTGGAACAGGCAAACACCATCACAGAACAACATATCTGTGGGTGGGGGCAGCAGTGGAGGTGGACAAGCAAGGAGGGAAGGATCTGGACCCTGGCACTGTGCTAACTATTTACTGCCTCAGTCTCGGTTGGTAGAGCCTACATTTCTGGTCTGCAGTTAAGGTGTGTTGGGACCTGTAGCTTCAACGTGTGCCCAGGGTGACCCCCAAACACCGAGGTTTAGCTAAGCTCCCTAAAAGGAAGCAGTGTTTTCCATTAGTGTGATTGAATTCTCTCCTAACACATTGGCAGTTAGAAAGGGTAAAATAGGTTAGATACACAGAAGGGAAAATACTTAACACTTTAGGGATTGAGTGTGTCTGTAGATGTGTGTGAGTGTGTATAAACCTACGTGGAGGGTTTATCAAAGAGTTTCCTTGTAGTGTGTTTTGTTTCATGTTGGTCCCCCCAAATCAGTTGATTTCTGAGCATGACCAATCCTCAAGAGGGAAGGTAGATCTTGGCTGAGGGTTGGCAGTAGCCTTCCTGGGTCAGCAGGGCTTGGGGAAGACCCAGGAGAATGAGAACCCTGCCCTCTCTCTGATGGCCATAGCATTTGCCCCAGGTGAAGGCAAGGTCATTGAAGTGTGAAGGTCTTTAGAGCTTCCTTGTTTGGTAGATGGAGAAAGAGAGGACCTAGAAGGCTAAAGGACATGTATGTTCAAAGCCATGTGGCTGAGACAGGACTGTAGCCCACTCCCCACGTTGCTCTTGTTTCCCAGGCAGGTTTCTTCATCCCGCATACCATCATGGGATGTGGAATGGCTCCCTTCCTCAGCAGTCTCTAGGGAACTTTTGTCAGACTTTTCCAAGATAGAGGGGTCTTACTTGTTTTCTGAAGAGAGAGAAAAGCATCCATCAGAACCCCCTTAGCTGGTGGCTTCTTGGAATTATGATTATTTGCTAACGATAACAACTTCTCTATGATAGCTACCGAGCATTGAGGATGATGATACAGAGAGGCACAAAAGATTCTTCCCATTTTATGAAAGAGGGCAGCTGTGCTGTAAGCTGGGTCAGCAACTTGCTGTAGGATCCTCTTCTTTTCAGTTCACTCTCCTGCCTCTTGCTGTCTAGAGAAGAAATAAATACATAATAAATAAAATGTTGCATTTTTTGAAGTCACTTCCTTTTTAGGTGACCTTAGTCACTAGACACACTGCCTCCATCAAGACTGTAAGCCAGGGGAGGGTGTGTGTGTGTGTGTGTGTGTGTGTGTGTGTATAGTTAAGAGTTTTTTTTTTTTTTAAAGACTGTAAGCTACCTTGGTAAGTTTCTACAGATCAAAAAGGGCAATATCTGAAGCATTAGGCACTGCCTAAGTGTAGACATGGCTTTCCCCTATCCAGGTGTCTTGGAGAATGGCTTTGGAGAGGAATTAGGCGTATAGCGACATAGGAACCAATGCTGAATGGTCACCATTCTTTATTCAACTATAATTGTCAGAGCACAGACATTATACTATGCTGGCTACCAACTCTCTATGCAAGTTTGGATTCAATAACATCTAAAGAAGGGCTTTTCCACCAGGAGGGGCCTATGATCCCTGCTCAATGGATTTTTCATGTTTATTGAAGTAGTCTATCAGAAATTGTGACTCCAGTTGGGTTATATTTATGTTTGTTTGTTTTAAAATATTTTATTGATTTTTGTACAGAGAGGAAGGGAGAGGGACAGAGAGTTAGAAACGTTGATGAGAGAGACCCATCAATCAGCTGCCTCCTGCATACCCGCTACTGGGGATGTGCCCGCAACCAAGGTACATGTCCTTGACCAGAACTGAACCTGGAAACCTTCGGTCCGAAGCCAACGCTCTATCCACTGAGCCAAACCAGTTAGGGCTATACTTATGGGTTTTTGATTACTTGTTGTTTTTGTTGATTTTACAGAAGCTAAACCCTCTTAACTTCCATGGCCTCTAGTCCCTTCTTGGTTCCTGATTCTGTTGTTACATGGAAACTAATATCCTTATGATCTGGATGTTCAACTATGTCACTTTGGGATAAACCTCCTATCAGTTCTATACCCACAAAGGTACTTCATGCCTGAGATGAGACTCAAAAGGTAATGAGAGCTGAGACCGGTTTGGCTCAGTGGATAGAGCGTCGGCCTGCGGACTGAAAGGCCCCAGGTTCGATTTCGGTTGGGGGCATGTACCTTGCTTTTGGGCACATCTCCAGTGTGGGGCGTGCAGGAGGCGGCTGATGGATGTCTCTCTCTCATCGATGTTTCTGACTCTCTATCCCTCTCCCTTCCTCTCTCTGAAAAATCAACAAAATATATTTAAAAAAAAGGTAATGAGAAAAAGAAGAGTAGCAATAAACAGAGGGTTTGAGTTAGACATTAAGCACAATTTGTTGAAGGGAGAAGTTGTGAGAGACGTGAATACATCCTGAAATTGGGTTCTGGACACTATTCTCTGATCTTTCTTGGGCCTTTTAAATACAGACTTGCCTAGAGTTAACAAAGTGGGCAGATATTCTGATTTTATGTATGGACATTCTAAAAGTAGAATCGTGGGGGAAAGAAGAAGAAAAATATAATGAGAATAAAAGAAGAAAGAGTGAAAGATGCAGCAACTAGGGATGGGTGGAGGTTGTGAAAAGCAGAATGTGATGGGAAAAGATGAGAGGTAAGAGGACTGCATTCAGTCATGGTAAGTTAGGGGGCAGTACCTGGCAAATAGACATTGTTAAATAACCAAATATGCATTAATGAATCCTATCTAATAAAGAGGGAATATGCTGACTGACTGTCATGCCCTCATGAAGATGGCAGCACCCACAGCATTAATGGAATATGCATGCCTACCTCTGGAGTCCCCCAGTCCCCTCAAGCCCCCCAGCTTCCCAGGGCAGGCCTGAGGCATAGGCAGGTCTTGGATGGCAGCTGCCCAGCTGCCCAAGTCTGGCCTGAGGTGCAGACAAGCCTCAGATGGTGGCTGCCCAGCCACCCAGGACTGCCTTAGGCTTAGGTAATCAAGGCTGGCTGAGGCTTGTGCTGCTGGCAGTGGCAGCAGCAGAGGTGTGATGGGGGTGTGTCCTTACCCTGATCACCAGGTCACTTCCCACCCTGAGGACTCCCAGACTGTGAGAGGGGGCAAGCCAGACTGAGGGAACCCATCCCCAACTCCAGTACAAGAATTTTCATGTTACTGGGCCTCTTGTAAATGAATAATTGTATTAGTCCTTCTCTCTAGCCCCATTGTACCTGTAGGAAAACTGAAATATCATAGGACTTGCCCAGGTCCTGGTCAGGGCAGGAAATGGAGTTGGTCCCATGTGAGAAGCAGTGATGTATTGAGCAGAGGTTGAAGAATGCACTTCCCAACCTGATGCTGTGTGGGCAGGAAGTGCCTTGGGTTGTGGTCTATGAGCTTAGTAAGGAGACTGAGAACAGGCACAGCCTGAGACCCCAATCTTCTCTGCCATTGCCTCCAGCACCTGGGCCCGGGGCAACTGAGGCAGCAAAGGGCCTCATAGGTCCTCCCATTTCCTCAATGGCTGGAGAAAAATCAAGTTCTAATCTTAACCTTCCCTTTGCCTCTGGGAAGCCATGTAAAACACCCACTGAGTTTGGAGGTTGGGTCTCTTCGCTTCTCTTTGTTTCCTGAATACAGTTCCCAAAAGTTTCTTCTTGGCCTCCAGAAAATGGAGTCTGGGGAAGGAAAGAAGTTCTCTCCAAGTCAATTGGAGGCAGGATCAATTTCCTGTAGATGACCTGCCTTTGAGAACATCCAACAGATTTCCATAAATGTTCTTTATTTTTCCTTTGTGGGAAGATGGGAATTCCCATTTATTTCATCTCTCTCTCTGCCCTAGCCCCTGTTTACAAACATCTCAAAAGGGACATTGAAATTGGAGCCCTCTGAGATGTCAAGGAGGCTTCTGTCCTCAGATCCTATTTTATTTCTCTTATTGCTCCTCTGTGGCGATCCAAAGAGCTGAGAAAAGGAACAGTGCCACCACAAAAGGGGCTCAACTCATGCAAGTGAACTTGGTCTTTTGATTACTGATTACTGATTTCCTTCCATCAGGAAGCTGTGCTAGTTTTAATCATTGGGATGTAGGAGGGACCATTGTGCTTCCTCGACTACTACTACAAATGGCTAAGGCAGAGCAGTATAAGTAAGCCTCTCTCTTTTGAGTAGATAGAGAAAAGAAAAATCATGTTGCCTACACAAGGCAACAGGAGGGTTCAGAGACCCAGCCACCATCCATCTCCTGGGAAGGCCTGCCAATAGCTCTTACATAAGCTCCAATGAGCTCATGTGTTTTCACACCCATCCGCAGATCCTGGGCATCAGGGCCAGGGGTTAGGCGGGAGGAAGGAGCTCAGAAGAGACTGTGTTCTTTCAAAGAAGGGGTGCTCTGGAAAGAAAACAAGTTCCTACACTCAAGATGGTGAAAATAATTTTCATTGGACTAACATGGACATTCATTGCTCATTGCAGCAACGTTAGGCAAGGAGAAGTTGATGCTTGGTCTATGAACACCATGGTATGAAGGAAGGGAGGGTGGGAGGTGTTTAATGAGTCAAAGGTATACAGATAGGCACTGAGGGGATGGTTAAGAAAGCTTTTCCTACTTATGTGTAGGAAGTCAGACAGGGAGTGGGTTAGGTTCGCCAGCCACAGCTGGGAATCAAGCCATATTTGAATATCAGGTCTTGATTTCCAGTTGTTGCCACCAGCTAGGTGGTTCTTGAATAGGAAACTCATTTCATTTAATGACTGAGACAGGATGAATATTCTAGAACCTGCTGTCTCATTTTACCTTCTTTACTTTTGTTTGGCAGAATTACTGACTTTTACAACCAAACTAACCTGCAGTCTGCCTGCCCTTACCCCAGTAGCTAAGTACCGAGCAAGTGTAATGATACCCATTTCCCTTACACTTTGCCTACCGAAAATAAAATCTCATCTGGCATAAGGGAGCCAACGTCTCTCAACTAGGCTTCCCAGACATTCTCTTGGGGATTGACACACTTCCAGTTTAGTTGTGCTCCAGTGGAAGATCTGTCTGTACATCCCAGCTGCTTACCCCTCCCCCAATCTGGCTCCATATTCTTCACTTATGGAGGCAATGATGATAATGTTTTTAAAATATGATTAAATGAATCTGCAGATATGATGTTTTACCTGTCCAAAATAATACTGTGCCCAATCTTTCTGTAACTACTAATGCTTAAAACAATTTTTATTTAAAAAGTAGGAACACACAGTATTCAGGTAAATTTCTAACTCTGGCATCATTTGTGCTTATAACATTTCCCAACTTAGTGTCTTCTGAGAATTTAGTTAATGTGCTGTTTACCGTTGTCTTTCCAGATCAATCAGGAACATTTTGAATACAGCCAAACCCTTCCTTAGAGTGATACCTGATTAACTTCTATTTGTGACAATGAAGTCAGTCAGTTGGGAAATGACTGAGCTCATATACTCAACACTCTGACATCTTTCTCCAGCAATGTGGAGGACACACAGAAACTCTAACACTTAAGAAAGGATCTCCCATAATGATGTATGTGCAATATTTTGGTGTGAGATGTCATGACATCTATAATTCATTTAAAATATTTTGATGAAAGAAAAGATAAAACAAATGTGTCAAAATGATAAGAACTGTTGACTCTAAGTGACAGGTATGTGGGTTCTCATTATACTCATGGCTCTGCTTTTCCATATGTTTAAAAATTTTCATAATAAAAAGAAATGATTACCAGATGTTCTAATTCAAGGAAGTGTATTTAACAGGGGATGGAGGAGCTTCAGGAGGCTAATAGTGAGGGGATGGAAGTGGAAATTGCTTCATCTTCTTAGGCTTATGATAATTCCCCCTTAATGTCTGGTGGTAGCAGAGTATGATGATAGCAAGCTCCAAACAACAATTCACTGACGTCCTCTGTTATTAACACCCTCCATGCATATGTGGTTCTATAAGTGAAGATTTAGTTCTCACTCCTTTTACCTCAAGGTATTGGGGAGAGAGGATATATTCACCAGAAATTTTTTTCTTTTTTTGAAGATCATGCCATTTTCTGGTAACCAATAGGTACTAGTTCTCTTAAACACACACACACACACACACACACACACACACACACACTCAAATAAATTTATTAATTACTGTTGTCTAGTCCCTCAACAGAAAATGCTGACTTTCTGGAGTCTCCTTCTGGATTGACACTTATACTGTGGGGTTTATAAATTCCTTTCCTTTTGTTCTGTCTAAGGTAAAAAGAAATAACCATTTTATTATCCCTTACCTTGTAATTCTTAGTTAGATTCCATTTTAAAAATAATTTTTTTGAAAAGGAAAAAATTCAGTTTTTTTTTGGGGGGGAGGACATTATTCTAGAAACATTCTTTTACCCCAAATTATAATTCATCTAAGAGATTTTTAAAAGACCACTTCGAACTTCCATTTCACCTTTCACGATCAGTTACTAAATCAGATATTTGACTATCTGACCTCATTTCACTGCTCCTGATCTTTAAAAAAATTTTTTTGAAATTTATTTCAGAGAAGAACGGAGAGGGAGATAAAAACATCAATGATGAGAGAGAAGCATTGATTGACTGCCTTCTGCATGCTCTCTACTGGGGATGGAGCCTGCTGCATCCTGTGCAAGTACCCTTGACTGGAATCAAACCTGGAACCCTTCAGTCTGTAGACAGGCACTATAACCACTGAGCCAAACCATCTAGTGCTCACTGCTCCTGATCTTCATTATGGTCTCTGTGAATCTTTCAATATGACCTTTCATATTATGTGAATGCTCTAATCTCATAGATTGGGCATTCATTGTTGACTGTCTATTCTCAGTAGTGTTTTAGAATATGGCCAAGATGGAGCCTTGGAGAGTGAACCTAAGGAAAAGGGAGGTGGATAAGGTGTTCATGGACCTTCTGCTGCCCACATCTGGCCCTTCTCCTCAAGTGTGCCTCTGTGCCCAAATGAATGGTACTTGCCACCTCTGCTCTGTGGAAGAGGGAAAAGAGAGACTTGGATTTTCAGTTTGAGAAGGAAAGAAGTCATGTACCGGGGATTGGTTTGGGGCAACAAATCCCTGTCACCATGCCTAAAGCTCAGAGGAACCAGTGAGGGCACCACAGGTGTGAACATGGACTTTGAATGCACATACTGACATATCTGAATCCTGGATCTGCCCCCATGTGGCTTGCTCTCATTTGTTCCTCAGTTTCCTCATTTGTCAAATGGGGAACCACATAACACCAACTTTATCAGGTTCGTGTGAAGTTTAAAAGTAATCTAAAATAATTGGCTTTGGCCTGGCTGGCAAGGCTCATTGGACCTATGAACCAGGAGGTCACATTTCAACTCTCTGCCAGGGCACATGTACAGGTTGTGGGGGGAGGGCATGCAGGATGCAGCCAACCAATGACTCTCTCTAACCATTAATATTTCTTTATCTCCCTCTCTGAAATCAATAAAAAATATATTAAAAAAAGTAATAGGCCTTGGGCTGGACAATAAATGATAGTCGCTATTTAGGAACAATTTCATCAATGCCTGGAAATTTCTATTTTACCAATAACTCAACTTTATACTTTAAAAATAAAAGATTTCTCAGTTCTTTTATCCATTTTTGGACCATAGTGTTCATGCTCATCTTCCTTGCCCAAATAAATCTGCTAATTTTTTTTTTAGTTCTCTATCTCTTTTCATCTCATGAATCTGTATCTTATTATGTGAGTCTCTTACTGTGTTGTAACTCCATTTGTGTGCTGATTTTTTATTCTTTGTCAATTCTGACCTGATTGCTAAGAAGTAGAATGCAAATATTTCTGTCTTTCTGTCCAAGTTGAATTTCATATTTTCTGAATCATGAAGCTGCCCTCTGTGTGACCTAGAAAGCCCTTTGATGATCCATATTTAGCTGTATCCATCAGTCAACAGATGTCTGGGTAGTTAAAGGCCCCCATGAGCTCCCTCTACATCCTGTGGTTTCAAGTTCCTGAGTTGTTAGTTAAAAAGCTTTCATCCCTACTCTCCCACCTCCCATCCTATCTATTCCAGGGTAGAAGGACAGATACTCACTTTACTTACTGTTTCTATTAATTCATTTAACAAATATTCACTCATTAGCTACTACACATTAGATACTGGGTTAGATGTTATCATCTCTTTGTTTCCAAATTGCATTTGGAGTAGTCCTCCATGTTTCCTGATTACTTCTCTAGAATCTGCATTGAGCATCCAATTAAATGGTCTCTTCTATTTGCAGTGTTTCCTGATCCCTGGGAGACTTGGAGGCTTAATTGCAAACTCTGATGCCTTGCTATCATGTACCTACCCTTGCCTCCACAAATTTCAGAATAACATAGGTTTATCATTGGCTCCATCTAAGGGAGTTTAGTTAGCAGGTGAGGCTGCAGGGCACTGCTTGCCATCCTGCACCATGGACATGAAAAATAAAGTGGTAGAAAGGGTGGAATGCCCAGCAAGTTAAGCAGGTAATTTCCAGAAACCTTTGGTTTTCTATGTCCCTGGTTTCCTACAGAGATGCCCATGAAGAAAAATTCCTCTCAGTTTTTTGAGCTTTCTGGATCTTCCCATTAGATTGCATATTTTGGCATCTGAAAGGCAGCCTGCCATTCTGTTCTCCCGTGGAACACAGATGGCCCAGCCCACGCCTATCACTAATAAGGATTACATGCAAAGCTTTCTTGCTGGAGGTTCCTTTCACAACCTTAGCTCTCCTTATCCAAACAGGCAAGTCACTGCTGACCATGGCATTTCAGTCTGAGAAGGGTGTTTGGGGCTCTCTTACTCCCAAAGATAAATAGAAAATTTATTATGTAGGTCTTGGGAAATGAGTCCCGTCCCGTTAGCATTTGAAACATTGATGATTAAGGGCTGACTGCCAATTTGATTGCAAGAATGAGATAGTGGGTTCCAGCTGTCCATTGAGGTTGTTGAATTTAAATGTGGGCAAGCATTAGAAGTTCTTAAATAGGAATATGATTAGATGGACATACAGCGGTTGACAAGATAGGAGATTACAATGTCATATAATCTCACCCAGGATGATAGCAGGGTGGGAAATAGTTATATAAGAATGTTAAAGACACTAAGATATAGTAGAAAAGCATACATTTTGATGTGAGAAAGAGCCATCCCAGCTCTATCACTCGCTATCCATTTGATCTTGGATAAGTACTTCATCTTTCTATATACTAATTCCTTACCAGTGGAATAAGTACTATAATGCCCATATCATAGGCTACTCTAAGGTTTAAATGGGATAGCACATGAAAAGACCTTGATGCAGTGCCTTGTACCCAGTAAAGCAATACATGGGAATTCCCTTTTCTGTTTCATCTCTGTAGTAGAAAGTTACACGATGCACTCCAATATGCTGGACTATCAGATGAGCTAAAAACAATGGATCCATGTGCAATTCTGTACAGTTTTGCTCTTCTTTTCTTTCTAAAATTTGGTTGATATTTGAGATGTGAAATAGTTTATTTTTCATTGTTATTGCAAGTCAGATGCAGGTCTGGTATTTGTGACCAGGAGAATTCCAAGCTGCTAATATGGATCCTGATAGAAATGAAAATTTTTTTTTGTCTTAATATTTTAACTCATTCTTTTAATTTTCACAGCTACCAAGGAGAGATCATGACTATTGGCTTCCCTTGAGGGTACAATATGTCAGATTAGTCCTCCTATGTATAAGTGTGGTCCAACTGGTCAGTATCCACTTATCCAGACATCTCTCTGGGAGTCATTTTTCATTCTTTCAAAAAACAAGAGATGCCAAAGCATGGTTTCATAAAGAAGTAATAGAGCTATTGATTTAACATTAATGCCTACAGAAACAATAATGCCTACAGAACAAGGTAGAATAACCACTGCTTGTTTCCCACCCAACTGGGTCAAGGCTTTCCCTATAAGAGCTGGTGGCTATTCATTCTCTCACAAGGTAGCACTCTCCTTATTAGGTCAGCTCTAAGAGCAGTCATTAAATTGAGTAAAAATAGATTTATTTACAACTGTGCAGTTTAAACCTAGTTCTGTTCTCTGGAGTTACACAAGTGAAGTCTGAGCCCAAGTCAGCTATCATGTTTTCTCCTTAATTTTCCTCCAATCCTTCCCCTTCAGAGGACAGAATCCAGATCCTTGGTTCTTGCTTGAAGACATGAAGAACAATGGGAACAATAAAAGTAGTTAAACAATCACATAGAAGAAACAAGAAAGAGTGTCTTAAGAATGGACACTCCTTATCTGAGAAAATTACTTATTGAAAGATTATTGCAGAGGATGTTTACTTTCATGTTCCCATCTTCCCTGAAAACAAAAAGAAGAAATGGTGGGCTTAAGGCAGTGTTTCTAATCTATAGATGTTGGCAGACAAATAAAGGTCCCTATGGCTCTTTACTGTGGGTTCTCAGAGGTAAGCCCCTGTATGCATTTCCTAGAAGGGGATCTAGTACTTGACCAGAGAACTTCTTTTTCATGTGTATTTTGTGAAACACATTTTAGGTAATTATGGTTTCAGATATTCTGTTTGAAATAACTTCCTGATTGATTATCACTGGATCCCGGAACTGACGGCCAAGAAACACTAGGACGCTTCCTTGCTTGGAGAGTTGGTAGACTCTTCTTCTCCCTCCCCATCTCCCTTCCTCATTTCCTTTAACACTAGCATTAGGCACCCACCTGCCTAGGAGTTTTGAGGGAGAGGTAAGCCTGTGACATAGGGAATCTTCGAGTCTAGATCCTTCTTATCCACATGATTCTATTTTTATGATCCCAATTGTGGTAGTATTCCATAGAAGGTACTAGCTGGGACAGGAGGTAACTGGTACTAGCCAGCAGGAAAGGGGGATGGAGATGGGAAAAGTTGATGCAATTATTTTTGGCAGGAGTTGGAACCAAGGCAGCAGGAGAGAGTAAGTTTTAAGACTCTCTGGCAAAGAAACTTCCTAATCTGTCACTGAGTATGTGTAAAACAGTGATTAGTGGGTCTCTATATTTATCATGATTACTCACAAATATGTAATTTACATAATATAGGCAGCACATTAAGTACTATGTTACCTTATATAATGTGCATATGTATAATGTATATACATGTTATGTAACGCCAGTCTGGAGGCTCTTCCAGGTTCTGCCAAGTATTTCCTAATTTATTTGGCAATTTTAACATATCTTTTCCATCTGGAAAGAATTCTCTTGAGAGGAGCTGGTCTCTGACCTGAAATATAATCATCTTATTAAGTCTATCTCAATTCTCAACACACTGGAGGAAACTCACAAAGATCAAGCCATAGCAACTCCTAGACCATTAGTCCAGGGACAATACAAGGTGTTAAAGATTTCCTGTTTTATTCTTTGTATTGCTAGTGGGGTAGAAGTGTGGGGGCAGGTGAGAACATGTCGGTGGCATGGCCAGACTAAGGTGAGGAATCAGAACTGAATTATCCCCAAGTTTGTTATACTCTGGCTCTAAGGAAGACTTGGGACATGTCTCTCAAGCAACATTGTAAGTCCTATGCACTAAAACAGAGTGGGCAGAGGGCCAGTCTCTGACTTGTGAATCTTTGAGAATCAGTTTCATGTGTTCATAGTGCCTTGTGTCAACAGCCTCAGTGTTGGGGGAATCAGGGCTGAAACACATGCAAACACTTCTGTAAATGCCTTTTGTGACCCCAAACCTGAACCTTTGTGTGTTTCAGAATCAATTGGCTTCCAAGATGGTACCTGCTGTCATTCTGGAACTTGTTGATCCCATCACCATTGATCCAATTCCTCAGGAGATTCTTCGGGTGGCCTGGTTTTCCCCTTGCCCGGTGCTCTGCACTGTTAGGTTGAGCAGGATGGTCCTAGGTGTCCAGTCCACATTGTCCTAGATGACTGCTTCCTTCAGAGTTAGAATCAATTTGTACATACAATTGTAATTTTCCTTTCCTTGTACAAAGCTCCCAACTCAGTGCCAGGAGATTAGAGGAAGCTCAGTGGAGCAATGTCCAGTGAGCCCAGGTTTCCTCTTGAATCTCAGAGGGGATGGAGGCCTGAAGGAACAAGGCAAATGTTTCTTCTACCGTAAAAGCTCCATAGACCCTCGGGAAAGGAGGGTAATGCCAGCACCAGCTGAATGAAGCACACTGAGCTTTGTTGAGACCCCTCTGGGTACTGGCTGGCTGTATCTTGCAAAAGATACCTCAGCCCTCCTGTGACTTTCCACTGAGGTTATCCCTGAAGTCAGATTGTTTCCATGCTGAGAGACTATGTTAACTGTGATGAGGTGATACGTGGAGACTTTGATGATCTGTTCAGTGCCTTCAACTCAGAACAACTTCTCATCAGTTCAGGCCAAAGAGAATCGTTGAGTAGCATAATGAGGCCTCATTTTCTCATGTGGGCTTGCCCTATGCACATATGTGCTGCACATTCATTCTTCCCTGGCAACCTGGATCCAAATAGAATCATTTCTCAGTGACCAGAAATGACCCTGTTTTAAGAAGATGTGTGGTTATTTTCTCTATTGAGTGTATATGTGTGTGTGTGTGTGTGTATACACACACACACACACACACAGTATATATATGTATTTTTTTTAGTATCTTCTTAAGTGGCATGTATTCCAAACCACATTAGCCAAGATATCATGGACAAGTCTCTTAACATTTCTGATAAATAGAAGAATAAATCCTGCCTAGTATATATTTCATAGTTGTTTTAATGATCCAGAATAGGAATTCTTAGTTTCTCTATGAAAAGAATCTACTTTCATTCCCCTTAAATCTCACAGTCACCACAGGGCAATGTGTCTTGACAAGGAAAATGGTGGAATAGAGGAGTAAAAACCTTCTTTATCTTTTCCATTTTCTGTTTCTATGCTAAATATATATTTTTGAATCAGGAAAGTCCATCGGTAAATAAATATTTATATTTATAAATATATATGCAACACATATGTACACAAATAAGATAATCAGAAGGGCCTTCAGGTCATACTCTGGGAGTACCAGGTGCAAATAGGCCAGAGAAACCACCTGATGGTTTGTCTCCTGGTCTCCTCAGCAAACGGCCCTTCTCGCCCGACTTCTCTGCCTTCAGGAATAGACTGCCACCAGGGCTTGGAACTCAAACAGGAAATACACTTTGGCTTGAAAAAGAAAGAAGCTGGGGGTGGTTTTTTTTCCTTCCCTTTTTATACAATATTATGACACCAATTTGAAAAATAAATCCCAGTTTCTCTGCTTTTCCTCCCAGGTGTTCACAGAACTAAGAAAATAAATACCACATCTAAGGTATGCTGTGCAGGCAGCTCTGGGGGCTCCTGGAACCGTCTCTAAACAAACATAGCCACCAGGAGAAGGCTTTGGGAAATAACAAGTGCCCACTGACAGCAGAAAGAACCAAGAATGGAAACACAGCTTTGCACAGCCTTTCTGCTTCCTCAGCAGGTTCAGGGGAAAGCTGTCGCTCTCGCTAGAAATACGACCAAAAATCAACGTGCGCTTGCTGAGCCCTGCCAAAGGTTATGCTCTGAACGTTGGAGGCCATTTGTCTCTTTACAGAGGGACCTTTGTGTAGGCTCTCTGGAATGGGAGCTCTTTCCCTTGGCCACATCCCATCTCACCATAGGCAGGAAACCTGCAGCCCGTTTTTTGCGAGTGTCCACGAGGAAACTTACAGGGCTGGTGGGAAGGAAGCGGGAGTTCTTCTTCAATCTGGGAAAGTCTCACGCAAGCCCTTCTGGGAATGTGGAAATTGCTGCATGAGCCAACCTTACCCTAGTGGGCCCCAAGTCCATTCAAAATATTCCGTTGTCACTGGCTCTGTTAGGGCGTGTCCGTTGTTGAAATAAAGAGAATGTATGGCAGGATGAAGGTTTCCTCCTGAAGGGTGGCTTTGCTTCTGCTGGCTAAAGAGGAAAGTGTGTGTGTTCATGTGTATGTGTGTGTATGTATGTGTATGTGTGTTACAGTTTCTTGTTTTCTTTCTTGGTTTAACTGACAATTGGCACATTGTTTAGTCTTTTGAACGGCTCTTCCTTCTCAGCGAAAAGAAGCTGCTCTTCTGGGGAGGTCCCATCATCATAGGTGCTTGGTTCTTGTGAATAATTTTAATCTAAAAGTAAAGAGGCAGAACTGAATTAGTGGCATAGAATCCCAGAAGTCTATGGGAGAGTGAGTCTCAGAGAGAGGAAGGAAGGCCAGCTTCAAGTTGGAAGGAACCCCATGCAGAAGGACGATTGTCCTTGAACAACTTCAGAATTGGCAACTGGACCCTGACTAGGCCTGGAGTTTGGCACTGCTGGAAGTGAGGGGCGGAAGCATTGGGGATAGACAAGTGTGAGCTTCCCACGTGGTAATCAGCCTGCACCTGTCTTGTGTCCTTGCTATTCATAGATTTTCAGAATGTCACAGCCGGAGGATACCTTATGGACCATCTCATTCAACCCCTCTGCAGGATAAAGGCCTAAAGTTACACAGAATGGGACAGAACGTCCAGAGCCCAGTTCTCAGTTTCCCAGCTTCCACTCCTAGCCATTCCTGCTTAGGCAGTGCTGGGATGTCAACCATTAACTCAAAGTTGACTTTCTATTGAACCCCTGACTCAAGCAACATGATCTGGAGAATTCCCAAGTATGTCTTTTAAGTCTTTCCTCTTTTCTTCACCTTCTAGGAAAAATCTAATTTTATTTTAAAAGCATGTGGATATATATATATTTTAATTTTAGGTTTTATGAGTATTTTCTCCTATAAACTTTAAGTCAATTTGAAGTAGAAAACATTGGTGAATGCTCATTGTCCTCAGGGTATGGCTTCAAAATGCTTAAACCCTATTTACATATGGCCTGGTGACACTGCCACTTCAATAATCTGCATTATTAATCTATCAACAACACTTATCAAGTTTGATGTATTTAGAGTAGGAAGATGATGTGGGCACAAGAGAAATTTAGGATTCAAAGACCAGGGTTTGTGTCACAAACCCACTTCTTTACTGTGAGCCTTTGGAAAAATCCCTTAGCCTTTAATACCCCGTCTGGCCAACTATAATATGAGGATATTTATCTTATTTTTTTCACAAAGTTGTGAAGGTCAACTGGTAGACTGTCAATGAAAGCCCACCATAAAGTGTAAAATGGTAAGTAACACTTAAATAATTGTTATTTTACTTTGGAGGAGAAGGAAAAAGATGTATATCAAAAGCAACAGAATCTAGGAGCCCATTCTCATGTTTTTTTTTTTTTTAAATCACATTATTGAAAATGACAAGTGTGACCACAGAAAGAAACAGAGGAACTATTAAAGGAACATGTTTAAATGAATGTAGCCTTAACCAAGTGGTGCCAAAAAGAAATTAGGTAAGGAATAAGAAGAGTCTGAATGGAATATTTGAAAAATAATTTTAGGATCTGGAAGGAATGGAAGAAAATATGCTGCTGAAAAGAGAAAGAGAAGACACTGGGTAGAGGGGCCACATATAAACTGGTTAAATGGGGGGCAAAGGATGAGATGTGAAATTGGGAATACAGATGGGATAGGGTTTAGGGGGTTTAATGTGAGGAAATAGGGAACTATGAAAACTTTTTAAGCTGGAGAATAACATGATGAAAAAGAGTTTTAGGAAAATTATTCAACAGTTATCAGAGTGAGCTGGAATGAAGAAAGAGTCTGACCAAGAGGATACGATGGAAGCCAGGTTTAAATTTATGAGGCCCCAAGATATGGAAAGGAAAAGGTGAGACCAAAAGCTGTTGTGAAAATGACTCGCATGTTGGTTTAGAGTCTGGAGATCTGGAAGGGGAGTCCATCTTTCTGTTCTGTGGTAGTCATCAGAGGAACAAACCAAGAACATTTCAAGCAGCATTTTGTGTTATTTGCCTTATTGTGGGCATTATGGTTATTCCAGAATTTATGGGGGTGAGGCATAGACTGGGGACTCTGACAGCACTACTATGTGGCATGTGATTTTGCTCTCTCTGATAACAGCAATTTGTGGCACATTTCCTTGTGGTAAGCCTTCTCTTACTCCCTGAGCACACAAGTTCCCCTAGGGGAAGAACTTCATCTTACTCCCCTGGGTATTCCTGGAGCAACGGCAGTGCCTATTCAGAGGACATTCTGTGGAAGTACTGATGGATTAGAACACCAAGAAGAGAGAGAGAACACAATGGCAGTGGGGAGTGGCTATGCTTGAGGCAGAGTGGCAACTGGCATTGCCTATATTTCCCATTGATGGAACCCATTTTTTTCAGATGATAGAAGATCCTGGCTTCTCCTTTTTCTCTCTCTAGCTGAGCTATTTGCTTGCTTGTTAGCACTTCCAGGGCAAAGAGGAGGAAGTGAAACTCAAATCCCTCTCATTTGGATTTTCTGCAGTTTTGATGAAAGTCTTGAATGGGTAGGAGTTTGGAGACCCTGCATAACATGAGATTTTGATGTGGTTTGTGGATTCTAGTACTATAGATAACTGAGAGTTGACTGTATGTATATGCACTAAAAACAAGAAATATGAGTTCATATCCTCTTTTGGAGTCAAAGAGATGTCAGTTTCTTACCCCCTTATACCCAAATTAGGAGGGGGTTAATGAAATTAAATAGGGAAGATTTCATTTTAGAAGGTAGTTGGATGTGGCTAAACCTGACTTTTTGACCCCTGATGGAATGAGAGCATTCATGTTTCTATAGTTAGAACTCAAATTTCTCTGGTAGTTGGACAGGTGGGCAATTATGATTTTTTAAACACCTTTCATAATATTTACAACATCTGACAAGCACTAGGGACAGAAGCCCCATGTTCATAGTTCTCTGCTCTATTATAGAGATAAGTGATACAGTGGGCTCTTGTGATAGCTTGAAATTCACAAAACTATTGCAGCATATAATTCCCCTTTGAAAAGAGTAAATTTTAAAATTTCACTAGTACTGGGAGTTGATTTTGTTTTGGGGGCCATCTTCTGGAAATCAACACATTTTTATTACTTCAAGAGAAGCAATAAACTGAGAAACTTATTCCTCAACCGTGCCCTCTCAGGGCAAATAATTCGAATCATGCCCAGCAAAATGGCCAATAACTGTAAGAGTGGACCCTTCCCTGAACATTTGGGAGGTATCCAAGTCTGCCCTAATTTCAGTTGGAGATAAATAGAAAGGCACAAACTTGAAAGGCCTCAATTTGACTTTTTAAAAAGTCAAGGAAATATTCCTGCTTAAAGTGAGCCTTGAGGAGGAGAGAGGGGGTTTGCACAGTTTCTCAGATCTTAGCTATTTCTGGGTTCTCCAAGATCTTAAGAGGTCCAGCTTCATAAGAGTGTTTGCTGCCATCAGAGGCTTTCAAAGGTAGATCATTGGGTTTTACCAGGGGTGGAGAAGTCTAGGATTTATTGATATAGGTTGGGAAGTTCAACTAGATTATTGGTTTTCAAAGTGTGGTCCCTAGACTTGCAGTATCAGCATTTCCTGAAAACTTGTCAGAAATGCAAATTCTTAAGGCATTCAAACTTACTAAATAAGAAATCCAGCAATCTGTATTTTGAAAGCCCTCCAGGTTATTTGAATGTATACTCAAGTTTGGGAATCACTGGATTAGAATCCTTTTCAACTTTGAGATCCTACTGGTACTATTATCTAACTCTGAGAGAAGGTTCTTAATTTCAAAGCTCAAATGATGCCGCCTAACTGATGATAAAGTATGAGAGGCCATCTTACAGTGCTGCAAGCACAAGGCAAGTCTTTAAATTATGACTATTTTATACACAAAAATCTTTATGTATAAATAAATATATTCCCATTTTTTGAGAATTTAGAAATTATGGAAAAAATTTAAAAATCACCTAGAAGTAATTGCTGTTAACTTTTTGGTATATTTTCCCAGTTTATTTCTGTGCTTATCTATTTTTAATAAAATTGAAATCAGTTATTTTCATTTAACATTATCCTGAAAGCATTTCTGATATCATTAAAAATTCATTATATAATTTCCAGTGGCTGAAAATTATTCAATTAGATGACTTTCACATAGCTTATCTAACCACTTACCTAAATGTTGGGCTTTTAGGTAATTTCCAATATTTTTCCTATTATGAATAATATAGACATTGACATTTTAAAACACTGGTTTCTGTATTTCTGGAAACTTGTATTTTACTTAGAATAAATACCTAGAAGTATATGAACAATTTTAAGGGTCAGAGTAAATGAACTGGATCAATGTAAATTAATATTTGCAAAGACCTTCTTGATACATGACTCCTAATGCTTCCCAGCGCAGCTATACCACTTTTTACTCTGGCCTCACTGGTTAAATGTGCCTTACTTGCCATACCCTTGACAACAATGAATATTATTTTTAAAAGAAAAACAAATTGTGCTAATTTGGTAAATGAAACATGTCAGGGTTTTCTCACTATTTAATTTGAAATTCTTTCTCCTCTTTTTTCTTAATTTGTTATATTAAATATTATTTCATAGGTTTATTAGCCCATGGCAGTTCTGTGAATTGTCTATTCACAACTGCATTCCTAATATTTTCTCCTGCTGGTTTCTAAGAGATGATTATACATACAGGGAATTAACCTGCTCATTGAGATAGCTGTTGCAAATATCTTGTCTCTAACCTTTTAAAGATCTATATTGATTCTTGACTTGTAGAGGCTTAAACTTGTTAATAGTCCAAAATGTCATATTTTTCTCTTAAAAAAGTCCTTGCTTACAGTGTGATGACAGTCACCTATATTTTCCCCCTAGCTAGTAACATTTAATTCTTTAATAGAATTAGAGCTTTTCTGTTTTGTTTTTGGGGTTAGAGTTGAGAAATTGATATATAATGACATTTTCCTGGTCAGGTACCTTTTTGGCTAGTATATAGTAAACAGTCCATTGCCTTTAAATTAGTTTATGATCTTCCTTTTTTATTTCTTCATTAGTTTTTATGTACTAGGGTTTCTTAGGGCTTCTTCTGTACAGCTGATTTATCTGTACAATATTGTGCCAACTATTGTGGCTTTATAGCTGTTTAATATCTTGTGGGAAGCCCTTCCTCATAGTTCTTTCATTAAATGCCTTCACTGTTGCATTTTTTTTTAAGTTAAAGATTTTGTTTGGGATCTCTATTTAGAAACAGGTTTCTAAATTCAATTTTTTAAAAAATATTTGTTAAATCTTTAAGTCTTTATTTTTATATCGCTCATACTATGTAATGTGTTATCTATAATAATAAAAGTGTAATATGCTAATTAGACCAGACAGCTGAGCAGTAGAACCAGAAGCTGGGGCTGTGAGGGCCAAGCCCCTTGCACGAATTTTGTGAATTAGGTCTCTAAAAATTAAATAAAACCATTACCACATTTATATTTTTATTGCAATTATTGTATATTTTTACATTTTAATAACTATGATCATTGGTTTTCTGTTTTTGAAATTAGGTTTTCAAATATTTGACATGTTTAAGGAACTAGTTTTAGATTTTCCTGTTTTAAAATTATTTAATTTCTACTTTATTTTTATTATTTTCTTCCTTCTGCCTCTCCTATTTTGTTTTATTCTTATTCTTCTAATTCTGGAATTTTTACATTATTTTTTTCCCTCTTTTGAATGAGAGGTGTATATGGGTCTCAGAACATACCTCCAAATATGGTTTAAGCTATATTCTATAAGTTTTGAATGAGAGCCTTTAAATTTTTATTATTATTAGTCAATAATGGTGGTTTTAATCTCTTGAATCTACTGTTCTTTAGAAAAATTTAAAATCACTGAATAATTAAATTTTGTTTGCTTATTTATTTAATCTTCTACTATTAATTTCTAGTTTTATTGCTGTGGTTAGATAAAATAAATGTTATAATTTCTGCTTCTGGATTTTATATAGATTTTTTTGATAAATTTGTTTGTGATATATTTTAGTAAATATTCTGTGGATCCTTGAAAAAAGCAGAGATATTTAATTTGTTTATAGGTTATCAAGTTATTTCATCCAAGTTTTATATCACTTATTTATTTTTTAAAGGTAAAAACAAATATTTTATTTTTTCTTAATTAAATTTTTATTATTCAGATTATTACATTTGTTTCTCTTTTTTCCCCCTCCATAGCTCCCCTCCACCTGGCTTCCACCCTTCCCTCTACCCTTACCTCCCGCCCATTGACCTCATCCATAGGTGTATGATTTTTATCCAGTCTCTCCCTGTACACTTCTCACCCCTTTCCCCCTGAGAATTATCAGTTCACTCCCTTTCTGTGCTCCTGATTCTATTATATTCACATTTATTCTGTTGATCAAATTTTTAATTCACTTAATTTTTAGATTCACTTGTTGATAGATATGTGTTTGTTGTTCATAATTTTTTATCTTTTACCTTTTTCTTCTTCCTCTTCTAAAAGAGTACCTTTCAGCATTTCATATAATACTGGTTTGGAGTTGATGAACTCCTTTAGCTTTTTCTTATCTGTGAAGCTCTTTATCTGCCCTTCAATTCTGAATGATAGCTTTGCTGGATAGAGTATTCTTGGTTGTAGGTTCTTGCTATTTATCACGTTGAATATTTCTTGCCACTCCCATCTGGCTTGCATCTTTTCTGTTGAGAAATCAGCTGACAGTCGTATGGGTGTTCCCTTGTAGGTAACTAACTGTTTTTCTCTTGCTGCTTTTAATATTCTCTCTTTGTCTTTTGCTCTTGGTATTTTAATGATGATGTGTCTTGGTGTAGTCCTTTTTGGATTTCTTTTATATGGGGTTCTGTGTGCTTCCTGGACTTGTAAGTCTATTTTTTTTTTTTACCAGATGTGGGAAGTTTTCAGTCATTATTTCTTTAAATAGGTTTTCAGTATCTTGCTGTCTCTCTTCTTCTGGCACCCCCACAATTCTGATGTTGGTACACTTGAAGCTGAGCCAGAGGCTCCTTACATTATCTTCACATTTTTGGATTCTTTTCTCTTCTTGCTTTTCCAGTTGAGTGTTTTCTGATTCTTTATATTTCAAGTTTTTGACTTGATTCTTGCCTTCCTCCAGTCTGCTGTTAGGTCTCTGTATAATATTTTTTATTTCAGTCAGTGTATGTTTAATTTCTAGTGGGCCCTTTTCCATCTCTAGTTGGTTCTTTTTCATCTCCTCTTGGGTCTCACTAACTTTATCCAACTTTTCAAGGATATTCTTGAAAAACCTTATAACTGTGGTTTTGAACTCTATATTCAGTCGTTTGTTTTCCTCCATTTCTTTTGTTTGTGATCTCTTCCTTTGTCTCGGCATTTTCACATGCCGGGAGAACTTCTGTGTTGGATTCAGCCTTGTGATACAAGACTTGCAAAACTGCAAAAGCCTCCCTGTTGAGCTTGGGATGGGTAAAGTCTCGGGCCTTCCAGTTGGCCCTGCCCTCCACGGCCCCTGAGTCTCACATGACTGGGTAATTGCTGGAGCAGTGCCTCTATGCTGCTGCCTTTCTGGCTTCCCTGTGCTCCGTGACCATCTGAGTCTGGGCCCCAGGGTTTCACCTGAAACTGGGGTTTAGTGGAGTTAGAAGTGGCGCAGTTGGGAGGCTCTGTCTCCCACCCACTTGTGAAAGCCAGCGGCACAATCAGCAGTTGGTCCTCTGCGCGCAGTGCTGTGCATGCCACCAGACTTCTGATCTTTTGCAACTCCCCTAAATTTCTGTGCACTTCTCCCTTTTCACAGTCCAAACTCCTCCCGTATGAGTTTCAGCTGGATCTGGGGTTTAGTGTTGGAAGATAAGGGTTCAATGTCATTGAGAGTCTGTGTCTCCCTCCTGTCAGAGAAAGCCAGCCAGTTATTCTGGCACCCACTCTCTCCACGCGTGCATCTCCGGACCTCAGCTTTTTGCAGCTCCTCTGGGTCTCTGTGAGCCCCTCTCTTTCCTTCTAGTTGTAGAATTTCCACTCAGCCAGGTTTCCTGTGGTTCTGGATGATGTCCATTCTGTCTTTTAGTTGTAGTTTTGAAATTGTTTGCGAGGAAGCAGTGTAGGTGTTTACCTATGCTGCCATTTTGGATTCTCTCAAAAACAAATATTTTAAAGCCTCTCAATATTGTTTTTTCTGTCAATTTTTTCTTATATGTCATATTTTTCATCAGAATATACACTGAGTGGTCAGATTTTTATGATCTCTGAACATGTAATAATTTGGCCACTCCATGTATATATATATATTAGAGGCCTGTTTCATGAATTTGTGCATGGGTGGGGTCTGGCTAGCCTGGTTAGGGGGAGGGGACATGGGCAGTTGGCCAGCCTGGTCGAAGTCCTGGTTGAGGAGACAATTTTCATATTAGCTTTTTATTATATAGAAGAATATACACTGAGATTATTATGCATTCAGAGATCATAATTTGGCCACTCAGTGTATATTGATACTATTTCTCACATTATATATTTTGATTCTATTATTAGATACCTAAAATTTTATGACCATACATTATAGCTCATACTTGACTATGCTTTTATCAAATAAAAGTGACCTTCTTTATTCTATTTTGTGTTATTGGCATGTTGTCTAAAATTAATATAATTAACAATGACATTTATTACTTTTAATTATTAATATAATTAACAATGACATTTATTACTTTTAATTTCTCTATGCCTGAAAAAGGATATGACAAATAAATATATATATATTCTTTTTTTTAGGTATATATCTTATAAGCATGACATTAAATTTTAATTTTTAATTCCCTTTTATATGGGGATTTTAACATATTTATATTTTTTGTCATTATTGATGTATTTAGTCTTAACTCTTTCATCATACTTCAAAACAATTTTTAATGTTTGCTTATTAGTTGCTTTCTGTTTTTTCTACATTGATAAGGCTCATAAATTTTAAATTCTCCCAGATTTGAAAAGTGGGTACCCTGTTTTTAGTTTCACTAAAGGACTATTTAGTTATTAAAATTTTCTTCTGAGAAACTTAAATAGACAAGGTTAAAAGATACAATGAAAAATTTAACCTATCTTTATTATTATTTCAAAAATGTCTCCTAAATGCTTTCAGTGTTGTTTAATAGAACTTTAGGGTTGGGATCCATGTTACTAATCCTTCCATTATGTATCTTCTCTTGCAAAGAATGATCCATTTGCATTTATTTGTATAACTGTATTTAACAGTTTTTAAAAATATCATTTTAATTTAACTGGCTTCAGTTTTTATAAAAAGTTCTTTTGTGCTGTGATGTCCCAGTAGAAATCTCATGAAAACTCTTTTTCTAGTGGAAGACCACTTGATGTTCAGAAGGGATCAAAACAGCAGGTTACTGAGGCATCTGAATACTTACCAGAGTGAGAAAATTTAGAAATATTACTTTTGTCTTTTGAAATTTGTCTCATGATAGTATAGAGAATAATACAAATGTAAAATATCTCATGAAGACCCTGGGTCTCTTTACCACAGAGTTTCTAGCTGGGTTTCAGCAGAAAAGAAACTAAGAAGAAGGCTGACTGGCTCCTATAGTAGTGCTAAGTGGAGAGCTAACATAGTGTAAAGGGAATGAGGATGTCCCCTTTGTTTTTGTTTGTTCCATTGTTCAGTCTTTCGTTCACTGTTCAAGAAACATTATTACACAACTATTAGAAAACCAGGCACAGTATTAGGTGCTGGGCGAACACCATAAACAAAATATATAGCTTATGCGGTTACTCTTTCAGTGGAATTCTCAGATAGGTCCTCAGGGCTGTGGTGAACTCATGGTGAGTGTGTCAATGCACTGTGGGAATCCCCACAGCACCATTTCCCCCTCCCCGAGCTCCGTGGGTGATTGGTTGGAAGTTCTAGATTAAGTGTGCAGATTTGACTTCAACATAAAGAAGCACTTTCTAACAATTAGACTTGTTCATCAGCAGAACAGTTTTTCTTTTGGTGTGGTAAATTCCCTGCCACTGGAATGATTCACGTTGAGGCTCTCAAAGATAGTATAAAGGAAGTTTCAGAAGAATTATGAGCTTTTGTTCAATTTTGGAACTGATGCCTCACAAGTGCCTGAAATATAGCAGGTATTCAATTAAAGCTTGGCAGGTAAATGAATGGATGGATGAACAAAGTGAAAGAGAGGATGATTTCTCAAAGCCTGTGCAACTCTGAGATTCAGTGATTTCACATTAGGTCAGGGCTCCAAAAGGACCCAAAATAAAGCTTTTCATCGTTACCTCAAAGACTGGGAAAACTTACCATGCAAGGTGGCTGCATCCAGGGCTCTCCATCCACTTGCATAGGCAGCAACTTGTTTGTCCTGGAACCCCGAAGAACCAAGATAACACAGTGAGCTTCTTAGAATCAGAACTAGGGAAACTGAAGTGGGAAGACCTTATCTGCCTACATAGGAGTCGCTCTCTAAGATTGTCTTGGAGGGTTATTAAAAAAAATTCCCAGGCCCACGGCAAGGATATTGACTTGCCAGGTCCAGGAAAATTGCATTTTGATAAGCACTATGAATGATTTTGTAGTTTTGGTCTTCTACTTTGAGAATCACTGCCCTGGGTGATCAGTGAAGTTCACAGAAGCCTGGGAAACAGTGGCTAACAAGTATAGCAGCATAACTGTTGAAAAGACCCTCAAACAATCAGCCAGAGGACCTGCAGATGGTGCCAAAAACTACACTGAAATGGGAAAGGATATGAAATGGGAAAAGGCCTGGTTTCTATGTTGAGTGAGAAGTTGCATTGTGTCAATGATTTAATGTCTCCAATTTGTACAAGGTACAGCTCAGATATGAATGTGTCTTGCCTTGCCTCTGATCCTAACCACCCTCTCTTTTAACTGTTGAACAACACTACCCTCTGCAGTTGCATGAATTTTGGACCAGGCTTAGCTAGGAAATGGGGTCATTGGGAATATTGTCCCCATGGGTAGGAGGAGAGGAGAGAAGACAGTGTTGCTTTCTTGTTTGGGACAAAGATTCTCTGGCAAGTAGATGGTTAAAATGAGAGAGATGAGGTCTTCAATCTTTCTTCTATTGAAGAGTTGTGAATTCATACTACCTCACCTTTGGGGGAAAAGGCAGGTCCTCCCAGGGGTCTTTGGTCTGGGTAAGTAGGGAACAGTTGCTACCCACTGGACAGGAAGCCCTCACCTGACAACTGCCCCGTTTTTGAAACTATAAAATGTGGGAGGCAAGTTGTGTTTTAATGTGGATGATTCTCTGACTGACCCTGGGGATATTTAAAACAACAACAACAACAACAACAACAACAACAACAAACAACAAACCTAATAGTCAAACAAGTAATAAGAGGAGAGAGTGGATTTTTGTTTTGGGAACTGAGGAGAGAATCTGGAAAATGCCCCGGAGGCTAGAGCTCCTGGCTCACCCACTCTGTTTCTATCTGGAAATAGTCTACTGAATATAAAGAGAAATCCCTCCTTTTACATGGATTTTTTAAAATTCTTCCAGGATGAAGATGTTACATTCTTTATGGTCTACATAAACTATATCTTAGATGTGCCAATTGGACCTACCCAATATTAGAGTCATGGTGACTGGACAGGGAAGAGATTTATTTGGAAAGCAGAGGACCCAGCACAGCAACAGTCCAGAGAGAAAGAGAAGCAAAGCTTTGGGGAAATAACAGAAAAAACAGAGAAGAAACAGAAACAGCATGAAGAAAAGGGGTTGTTGGGATAGACCTTCAGCTAAATGACATCAAGGAACAATTTCAGGGGACCATTCAGAGGCATGCAGGGAGTGTCAAGAGCAGGGTTTCCATAAATGTGCTCTGAGGACACTTGCCCAAGAAGTTCCTGGAGAAAAGAATTCTGTGGTCAAATTCCTTTGGGAAACCTGCATGCTGTGGTCCCTTCTAGGAGGTCCCCAAGGCACACTAATAGATTTTATCTGCAGAAATTGAATGGAAAAAAGGAACAAAAACTGCTGAAATAATCAGGTGGAGAAGAAACTGATTAGTTGCATTGATTAAATAGAAGCAACCCAAATCATGGTCATCCTTAGTCAATTATAATGGGTTTGCTGATGTTGATGGTTTAGCTCTACAAAGGTATATAGAAAATAATGTTTCAAAAGCCACTGTCCAAGGAAAAGCAGAGCAGAAAGTCTGCTTTTTGTCAGTGTGTTCTCTGACATACATTTTAATTTGTAAATGTAAAAAGGCAAGGAGTTTTATACTCCTGCTTAGAGAATTTTGCCAATTCATTCTAAGACAACAGCAAACTGGTTGTGGTGGATCCTCTAGTTTATGTCCTGGGTAACTGCATTATATTCACTTTGCGAAATGGTCTCCAAAGAAAGACGGTCTTTATAAATGTTATCAAGCTTCTGCCCCTATGCTTCCTACACTTAAATCTAGGAACAAATTGGGAGACTTTGAGAATGCTGGGTAATGTGGAAGCATACCTGATGGTGACAGAGGAGCACTGGGCCAGCCTCCTACCCGCACTCTTCAGGCCAGTGTAGATCTGCCCCATTTCCATGGCTCCCTCTAGTCCCACCACTTCAAGAAGCTGGTCACTGAGGTCTGTAGAGTGAGACAAGCAAAAGCAGTACATATACATCTCTGTGTTCCTCGGGCAGGTTTTGGCCAGAAGGTCTAGTCCCTAGATGGCCAACCCAGATCTGTCAATATCTCTTCATCTCCCACCAAATAGCATTTTCATACTCGTTCTGAATAGGGAATTTCTTCAAAGACCATTAAATATATCTTTTCATGAACAGAAACCCAGTTCTAGTGAAAAAAGGTGTTGATTCAAAACATTATTATGCACCCAATGAATAGGGTGGCATAGCAAGAAGCTTCTTCAAGTGTAGAGTTAACATTAAAGATGAACCAAGCTATTTCTGAAATTATTTTCAACCTAAAAAGACATTGGATTGGGATTAATATAGGATTATTCATGGCTGGATCAAGTTTCTTTTCTCTGAATGTCTGAATAACATCTTGGCCCTACTGATGATGACTGATGGTTAATTAACCTCAATTTTGGCCTATGGTAAGCCAGTGGTGAGCCAACCTCCTTGGACATCCTTGGGGAAATCAGTGACCTCTTTCAGGACACCAGGTGCCTAATCTGAGCCAAGGAAAAGAATATTTTACCTACACCAGATTATTCTGGGTCCACAGTAGAAAAAGAGGAACAGAAAATATTAGTCTCAGGCTCAGAGCCACATAATATCGACGACCTCCCACAGTGGCAGTAACTTCTGATTTGACACCTGGAAGAGGTCCATTTTTCAAGTTCCTGAGGCTTAGATTGTGCCTGCCCAATTTATTGTGAAAGCAATGGAAGACTTAAGATTTGATGTTGGGCTCAAGTCTCACTTTTACAACACAACTTTTATTTATTTGAAACAGAAACAAAATAAAAAGTCAGACTCTTTAAAAGCTTCCATTCTTTTGCCTACTACAGCAAAGGCACTTTTTTCATTGGTTGTAGCTAATCACTAACATCCTGTTAATATCCACAAATTAAAAAATGGTGTCTATGTTAATTTTTTTGTTTACTTAACAGATGGCTTCTGTCTCCTAAGGAACATCCTGATATATTACAATAATGTTTATTAGCATTGGCAAGCAGATATTTGGGTTTGTTCTTACTTTTTTTTTTTTTTAAAAAGACTATTGTTTAAAAAACATTCTCTTGATGGATGTATTTGTAGTGAAGACAGTTAAACAAACCATTGCTCTGACCACAAATGTGTCAACATTGCTAATGTCTAACCTACTGGTAATCAACATCAACTGCCAACAGATACACAAATTGCTTTAGTCTTTCTATAACAGGTACAGTGTATAGCTATAGCTTCCCCCTTTATATACATTAGCACTCCCATTCTCTTTCTCTGGTCTCTCTCTCTCTCTCTCTCTCTCTCTCTCTCTCTCTCTCTCTCTCTCCTCCCGCCCCTCGCCCCATCTATGAAAACATACTATCTCCTTAAAGTCTCCATCTGATTTGGACTTGGAACAAGAAGTCATAAAGGGCAATGTTTGCTTAGGCAAATGCTCCAGGCTCTCTTAAGGAGTTAACTTCTAATAAACAACACATGTCTAAACCTCTAGTCACTTAATTAGTTCCCTTCTTCCCTTCTTACCAAAGAACATTAAATAACCATCGGTAATCTTAGCTTACTGTGTCATTTTAACAGTGTTAGTGAAATCAACATGGGTTAGGAAGGGGGGGAGGGAGAGAGAGAGAGAGAGAGAGAGAGAGAGAGAGAGAGAGAGAGAGAGAGAGAGAGAGGGAGAAAGGGAGGAAGAAGAGGAGGAGAAGGAAAAGGAGGGAGGAGAGAAGTATATATTATAGTGTGAAGAGGGTGGAGAGTTATATTGGGGTAGAAGAAAGGAAGAGAAGCAGAACTTTTTAAAAGTTTCTCTAGTGGCAGAGGGACAGATGTCTTATAAAATGTTGCTCTTTGTACCAGGCTTTGGTAGCTGACAAAGCTGTGGGATAGTTCAATGTTTTTCCCTCCTTGAAACATTCCCTGGTAACAAGATGTTCTAAGAAGCAGAGGACTTAATGGACTTAAGTGTTTCAGTTTTTACAATGCCTTGGTCTTTTAACAAATTTTCCAGTTGAATGGCTTTAACTCTAACGTTGTTATCACTTCCCACACATTACCTTACAGTTATCACTTCCCACACATTACCTTGCTTCTTGGCTCTAGAAGAGAAGTAATGAAGTCTGATCTCATCAGCATGGTGGGTGTGTGGGGGGCAGGGGCTTGCACAAATGTGGAACTGAGGAGATAAATGTAGAAGCTAGGCTCTCAGTACACTTTTTGCCATTCTGCCTTTGAATTTGTATTCTGAATCTTTCCTAGCATAAAGGGGCTAGGATGACTCCTGTCTACCACTGAAGGAAGACAGACTGCTCTTCTATCTCTTTACCATTTCTTTACTGATTTTTCCTTCAACTTCCTAGAATGGCTATCAGGAACCTCTGAGGTAAAGAAACCTATTTATCTCTGTTTCCCAAAACATATGGGACCAAAAGGCTATTCTTTTGTATGATGCTTATGAACAGTCCATGGTAGTTTTCTTAGAAACACACTTTGGAAACACTGGCATCACTGAATTCCCTTACTCTTTCTAGCACAGAGATACTTATGCACAAATTAAATTTGCTTTTAAAATGAAACAGAATAGAATGTAAATCAATGTCCAGGCACACAGTACAATTAAATGTTTAGAACTTAGAACCCAGGATCAGGACATCTGGTATACCAGGTGTCTGTTTTACCTTAGGTACCAATGATTCCGAGTGTGGTTTTGGCAATTCATATAATCTCTATATTGTCTTTACACTCATCAATCATTAGTATTTAAGATGAAATGTAAAACAGGAATTAACTTATTCATTCAACAGCTACTGAGTAGCAACCAAGTACCAGGCACTCTGTTAAGAAGTGGGGTACAAAATATTTTAGTTTGGGAGGTGTTTTTTTTTTTTTTTAGCCAAGAAGAAGAAAAGTGTTAGGTATAGAAAATGCTGCTGTACTTGAACTATGGGAGTAAGAAAGCCTGAGTAACTGGTCAAAGTTGGAAGGAAGGTGCCAGTGTCATTTAAGGAAGGTCTGGAAGAATGACTATCAAGGCAATTTGCTAGGTTAAGAAAAAGGAAGAACATTCCAGGGATAGGGATGATCATCTGTAGTATTAGATAGTCACAGGATGAAGGGAAAAATTCATTTAGCAATAAACCCACTTGGCAGTTTTACTGGAGAATATAAAAAACTAGAGGCTTGGTGCATGGATTTGTGCAAGAGAGCAGGGAGGGAGGGTAACACAGCCTGGCCTGTGCCCTCTCCCAATCCAGGACCCCTTGGGGGAATGTAGTGGTGCACCAAGCCACAAAGAGGCCAGGGAGGAGCCCAATCTGGGGCCAAGAACTGCTCGTGCTCATCTCAGCATTGCTGTGGAGTTGGGAGAGGCTCCCCCTGCTTGCCAGCCAAGAGCCTAGCTTCTGGCTGAGGAGTGTTCCTCCTGTGGGAGCACACTGAACACTGGGGGGCAGCTCGTGTGTTGAGCATCTGCCCCCTGGTGGTCAGTGCGCATCATAGTGACTGGTCGACTGGATCTTCTGGTCATTTGGTTGTAATGGTCGCTTAGGCTTTTATATATATAGATATTTCTACTTAAGAAGAAGTACTGTCCAGAGATTTTAAAAAAATGTATTTTTATTGATTTCAGAGAGGAAAGAAGAGGGAGAGAGAGATAGAAACATTAATGATGAGAATCATCGATCAGCTGCCTCCTGCACACCCTTTAGGGACCAAACCCGCAACCCACACATGGAATTGAACCTCTCTGCCTCCTGATTCACTGATTGATGCTCAAACACTGAGCCATACTGACCAGGAAAGAGATTTTTTTTTTCACAAACTATAAAAAGAGGATCTGTGGACTAGGCTCAAATTTGTGGTGACCATAGAGTGAGGGCTCTTAGCACTGTTCTTGGTTACAAAGCCTTATGTAGTGCTTGAGTGCAATGAACACTTAATATGTACTCTCTGAGAAAGAAAAAAGGTGAAAAGGGAAATGAAAAGGGGAAAATGTGGAAGCAAAGGAGGGACAGTCAGGACAATAGCATTTCTGATTTGTCCCACTTGATTCAGTCTCCAGTACACAACTTTATAAATGCACATCTGCTTGTGTCATGCCCACACCCTAAATCCTTCAGTCATAATCAGAAGTGCTATGAAGAGAAGATGAAATATGCAGTCTTTCACACCTGTGATGAGTGGAAGCTATCAGAAAACTTGTGGGGAAGAAACTTTCATACAGCTGATTCATTCATTTTGTTCTTGATATCGATCACAAGAAATCATTGCCAGAATCTAAGTTCATACAAATGTGAACACTGTAGCATCAATTGTAATACAGACATACCTTGTTTTATTGTGCTTTGCTTTTTTGCCTTGTTTTTTTCTTTTTTACAAATTGAAGGCAAGACTCTCCACCAACAATTGCACTTGCTTTATTGCAACACTTGCTTTACTTTGGCTGTCTGGAACTTACCCCACAATATCTCCAAGGTATGCCTGTAGTGAAATCTTCTCTCTCTTATTCCTATCTCTATGAAAATAGTTAAATCAATTATATGGTATCCTTATGATAGAATTTATGCTGCCACTAAAATATTTACAAAATTTCAAAAATATTAAACATGTATGTGCTATAATGTTAAGTGTGAAGGAGGGATATAAACTTACTTATAGGGCCTGATCTCAATTATGTAAGAATATACATAGAAGAAAAGGACAAATTACCCTAAAATTGTAACAGTGATGAGTTCAGGGTAATTAAATTAAAGGTGATTGTTATTTTCTCCTTTATGCTTTTCTAGGTGTTTCATATTTTCTTTAAGTATGATCAATGTTACAATTTAAAAGTCCTTAAAAGAAAACCTATAAATAAATCTTCATACTTGTAAAGATGATGTAAATTCCTGGCTCGATGCCCAAGACCCATTCCCACCTGGCAAGAGGCTGCCTCTGCAGTTTATTTCCTGACATTGTAGGGCTGGGTACCAGCTCTAGACATACACAATAGCATGGAATTCTCCAGGTAAACCCTTCCATCTCCCTCCTTTGTGCCACTACATATGCTGTTTCCCTGCTTGAAATGCCCTCTTTTATTTTTTACTGGCCATCAAAACTCAATTCAAGTGCCATCAACTTCAAGAAACTTCCCTGGACTTTCATGTCTACAGTTTGATGTAGGTACTCCTCCTTAAACTTCCCCAGGTAGATATGGTCAGAGAAAGAATAAGAGGCTGAATGTATTGTTGTAGGAATTACTGGGCCTGGTTTGAATAGGGAAAAAGCTAACGGGCTAGATGAAAAGGGAGAAGGCCAGTAAGACATTTGATGAGTTCAAGGACCAGGTATTCTGAGACAGTGGGAGAAAGAGAGTTGGAAAGAGGTGTTATGAACAAAGCAGCCCCAGTCCATGACAAGTTCAGCCTGTGGCCCCAGTAGTGAGCATTCCAAGTAGAGGGTGGTGAGGAGGATTGGAGTCAAGGAGGAGTCAAGGAGAAGTGAGGCAAGTTTGGTGGTTCCTAAACTTTGTTGCCTGCTAGAGTTACAGCAGGTCCTCAAATAATGTTTTGGTCAACCTCATTTCACTGTAATGTTGATGAAATGCCACAGGAACTTAACTCTTGTTTATATCAATTAGTCTATGGTAAAACTGGTTTCATTGTATGTCATTTTGCTTCAAGTGGCAGGACTTATCCAATATATTAAGTGAGGACCTACTGTACCTGGAGAGTTTTTACAAATAATGATGCCTAGGCTGCATCAGTTAAATCAGAATGAGCCAGATATCACTCTTTATTTTTTAAGATTATAGAATGGAGCACTGTTTGGGAACCACTGGGCTAGGTTTTTGGATGGGTCATTCCCATGGGCCAGTGGTTTCCACAGTGTGGTCTCAGAGCAGCAGCATCAGTGGCACCTGGGAACTTGTTAGAAACATAAACCTTCAGGCCTCATCCCAGACGCATTGAGTTAGAAACTCTGGGTTGTGCCCAATACTCTGTGTTCTAACAAGCTCTCTAGAAGATTCTCAGGGACACTCAAGTTTGTTAACTTGAGCCCTAGGCAATAAAACTGCCCAACGCATGCAGGAGTTGGAGAGAAAAGGAATATCAGCAAGTTACTTCCTATTGTTTTCATCTAGAGCAGTGGTTCTCAACCTGTGGGTCGCGACCCCTTTGGGGTCAAACGACCTTTTCACAGGGGTCGCCTAAGACTATTAGAAAACACCTATTTCCCATGGTCTTAGGAACCAACACACTGCTCCTCGGTGTAGCAAAATGTAGCAATGTAGTTTACTGTTGTTATATGAAGACTGTTGCCCATGTTACATCACGATTCAAGACAAAATTTCATTTATTTGTAATTAGAAATAAATATTTCACAATATATAATTGCATATTGTTTTTGTGATTAATCCCTATGCTTTAATTATGTTCAATTTGTAACAATGAAAATACATCCTGCATATCAGATATTTACATTACAGTTCATAACAGTAGCAAAATTACAGTTATGAAGTAGCAACAAAAATAATTTTATGGTTGGGGGTCACCACCACATGAGGAGCTGTCTTAAAGGGTCGTGGCATTAGGAAGGTTGAGAACCACTGATCTAGAGCTTCTTCACTTGAAAATTCAGAATTAGGAATAATAATATTGATATCGAAGTATGGTCATGAGATTAAATGTCAGATGTGTATGTGAAAGAGTGGACCTTAAAAATATATTAGTTTCACTTTCCTTTCCTGCCACATTCATCCTGCCAACTGTCAACAACATCTAGTTGTCTATCTACCTTCTTAGAGCTGTATGTAAGTCCCCAAACAAAAATATTTGAGCTAAAACATACAAAAAAAAAAGTTCCACGTTCCTCATACTTTTTTACATTCATGGAGAGGCTGCAAATCCAGATGAGCTTTAGATTAAGTGGACATCCTGCTCAGTCTGGTTTTCCTCCTTTAATCTCTTTCCAGATTCTGTTCATTTGCCTACTTCTTTGATCTCAGCAGCCCCATTTTGCTTTTTTTTTTTTAGTTCTTCCCACTGTCAGGAGGAGGGGTTGGATCTCAAAACTGACAGGTAAAGCTGGCAGAGGTTTCATATTTAAGGGGCACATCAGATCTGTCTACTCCTCTCTTAAGACCCTTAGATGGCTCTGGAAGTCCAAGGGATAATGTCTTAGTTTTTTAGCTAAGAGTGCAAGATCATTAGCTATCTAGCCCTATGCCATGCACAGCTATCCCTCTGTCTGGAGAATTCCCCCCTTTTCTCCTGGGATACCCCAGGCAATATGCTTCTTCCTTTTCCTATGCTCAGATGGTGGGTCTCACCCATGACAATTGTTTCAGGTCATCTCATTCTCCCAAATCCACTGAGCGCTGCAGGCAGGGCTGTTCTCTTATTTTATTTCTTTGCACCCATAGCAAGTAGCTCAGACCTTGGCATATAAAAGACTCCCAATATATTTTTGTTGAATAAACTGAATAAGTTTAGTGCCAAAGAACTTGACAGATTTGGCCTGAAAGAGGAAAAAGGTAATGGGTAATAGTCAATGATGATGATGATGATGATGATGATGATGATGATGATAACTACTTGCCTTGACTGAACTGGGTAATAGGCTTTCCATGAATTACCTCATTTAATCTGCATATAACATGATGATTACCCAGTCTGGTTTTTGCCTCCTTTAATGCATGATGTTTGTGATCATTCTTATGTTGGCTGCTGGATCACGTTAATGAAATTCAGTCATTTAAGACGCAAAGGAAACACAAGATATATGAGTGCCATGATCTGGGCTCCTCACTTGTGGTGACCTCACGAAATGTGGGAGATTCTTAGCCTAACAGCTCTCCTCAATCTCACTTCCACCTGTTTCCCTCCTCTATGCACTCCAAAATTTAGGACTAAGGCATGCAATGGACCACCAAGGAAATCTAGCAACCCTCAGTGGAGATATTGAAAGCCTGACTATGTGATGGCACCAGAGAGTTTCTGAATCATCCCACCATAGTGTTGAGGAAGCCTGCCATCTACCCTTGGGTAGGTGTGTCATATATTAAAACCTGTGGGCACTGTCCCTTTACCTGGGTTACAGCAGCACAGGTGAACTGAGATGCCAAGTGTCATTTATTTAGGCTGGAATCATATCAGCTCAGTGGATAACACTAATTAGCTAATGTTGATCTGGAATTCTTACTTGTAGAGGTATGTGCCTGATTAATTAGAAATGCAAAAATAAAATTGATCACTACTCGATAAATGGCCTCTGATAGAGAAATATGGAATCATATGGGTAAAGGAAAATGCTGAGAAACTCTGCATATTTTCTTCAGTTTGGGGCTAACAGCTTAATAACTGTGTCTATATAGGGTAGGTTGCTTTCTCTAAGTCTACCCATAGGCCTACCATAACAAAATATCACAGGCTGGGTGGCTTAAAAAACATAAATTTATATTCTTTCAGTTCTGCAGGCAGGATTACATTTCTCTGAGGCCTCTCTCCTTGGTTTGCAGATGGCCACCACCTTGCTGCCTCTTCATATGGTCTTTTCTCTGTGAATGTAAATTTGCAAATTCCTGGTGTGTCCATGTGTCCAAATTTCCTCTTCTTATTTTTTGATTTGTTCAATCCCTTCACCTGTTTCACCCAGCCCTCAACTCCCTTCCCCTCTGACAGCTGTCAGTCTGTTCTCTGTATCTGACTCTGTATTTTGTTTGTTTGCTTATTTTGTTCATTAGATTCCACATATACATGAAATTATATGGTATTTGTCTTTCTCTGATTGGCTTATTTCACTTAGTTTAAAATTCTTCAGGTCCATTCATTTTGTTGCAAAAGGTAAGATTTCCTTCTTTCTTTCTTTCTCTTTTTTTTTTAACAGCCACATAGTATTCCAGTGTGATACCACAGCTTTTGTATCCACTCATCTACTGATGGGCACTTAGATGCTTCCAAATTGTGGCTTTTGTAAATAATGCTGTTATGAACATAGGGGTACATATATTCTTTCTAATCAGTGTTAATTGGGTTTCTTCAGATATATCCTGAGAAGTGGAGTCGCTGGGTCATAAGGCAGCCTCATTTTTAATTTTTGAGGAAACTCCATACTGTTTCCCACAGTAGCCACACCAGTCTGCACTCCCACCAACAGTGCATGAAGGTTCCTTTTTCTCTATATCCTTGCCAGCACTTGTTTATGGATTTATTGGTGATAGCCATTGTGAAAGGTCTGAGATGATATCTTCTTGTGGTTTTAATTTGCATCTTTCTGGTGATTAGAGAGATGTTTGTGTGGAAGAAATACATAATACAAGAATAAGTAATAATATAAGAATAGATTCTGTTTTGCGTATTCACAACTGTAAACCTACTTTTGCCTACCCCTGTGTAAATTTTTTTGGGAACAAAATTTCCCCCATGATAAGGACAATAATAAAATTTACTTTGTGGATTATTTTTAGGACAAAAAGAGTTATAGAATGTGAGAGTGTTTGTAAGTAGCAACAGAAATGGCTTTATAACTGTGCTACTTAGAAGCTGACATGCACTGGGGTTGTGTGGGACTTTCTTACTCTCCTCAGAAAGGAAGGATGCAAGTCCAGCTCTGCCTTGTGGTGGGGCCAGGTTTAGTCCCCACAGTCTAGACAGGTGAGTGTAGCTGGCAGGCCTTTCTCAGACTTGGCCTGCCAAGATTGCGGCAGGCATCACCTCAGCCTCATCCCTGACTCCTAATTTCTATGGAGATGGGCTACGTGCCCTTGGCGGGCAGCTCAGCACCCAAAGCCCAACAAAGCCAGGCACTGATCAGCACGTCTAAGCTTCCCACCGGGTCTGGATTGTGTAGATGAAAGGCTGCTCCCTGCTAAAGAGCTTCAAAGCTGGCTTAGAAGCATGGTAGCCTGAAAATAGCCTGAGGGTAGGGAGATGGAAAGAACCCCAAAAGACTGTTTCCTGATCTTCTGAAGGGGAGGGATCTTTCCTTGGGCACAAGAGGTGAGCAAGAAAGGAAGACTATAACTGGCCAAACAGGATCCCCAGCCCCCATGTTCCCACCTGGCTTCTCAAAGCACCAGGCCCTCAGGTCTCCGCCCCCCCACCCCCCATAACGAACCTGAAAAATAGTCTCTGACCAATGCTTTCCCTAGAAAGCTTAACTAAGACACAGGATAGAGGCAGACAGCTCCTGGCCAGCCAACTACACAGGCAAGAGGGCTCATTCCCTGGCATTCTGTAAACACAACATAAAGAACGTGTTCCTGAGACAGGCTGTGAGTTTAGATTGTGGGCTTGGGACAAACTTGGCTCTGAATCCTATTACTTGGCACTCTCTAGTGTTATTACCTTGGAAGAAGTTACTTAACTTCTCTGAGTCTCTCTTTTATCTGGAAAATATGGATATAAAGGCTCATTGGCAGAGTTGTTGTGAGGTTCAAAAGTGATGCCATCAACTGCCCTGTACAGAGATCACACACAGGCCCTCAAGAAATAGTTGCTGTTATTGTGATGTATGTTTTCTTAGGAAGGAACATCCTCAGGAAATTCAGATTTTGCTACACAGTAATTGCATCACCTTCTGCAGTTGGTTATTAATGTAACACAGAGAAGTTAGTGCAGGAGGAAGAAGTGGAGTTGTAGGAGATGAAAGAGGATGATGGCTAGGGGAAGAGGGAAGAGAGGGAAAGAGAAGAATAGAGTGCTATGGAAAAGAGGGGCAGGGATTCCATGAAGGGCAGAAATACTGTAACCTTGAGATTTTAGGAAGACTGCCCCTCCTGGTGAGTAAAATATCCATAGTTCTACTTACTTTACTCAGAAGCAGGGAGGATACTCAGCTTTTTATTTGGAAACTACTTCCTTTTCTTCTCTTGTGCGTGCAACACAATCTCACAAAGATCAGGCCTTTTTTGAGCAAGAAGGGTGCAGAGTAGGATCTGAAGATCTCTTTAGCATGGATTTGACAGCCCTGGTCCAAGTAGGCAACCCCTCTGGCTTTCAGGTTTCTTCTGCTCCCAGGGGTCTGTGAAGCCACATCAGGGCATAGAAATAGTCTAGGATTCTGGATAATTCAGATGGAAGTGGGCAGAAAGGAGAACTAGCAAGAGCCTCTCTTTCTGAAGAGGAGAGGGGATGCAGGGTCAAGGGAGAGGGAATGTGTCAGCCCAGCAGGCAGGGGCAGGGATTTCAGTCTCTGCTCTGGCTATTTAGTTTTGTGATCTTAAGCAAGTCACTCCCCCCTTCAGGGCCTCCATTTTTCCAAATTGGGATGGGAGCATTTTATCCTTGAGGTCTGTCTGAGTTCCTCCAATAAGGACAGTGGAGGCTGGATTTCCTGAGTGTCTGGGTCAAGAGCACGTTGGCAGCAGTCCTCGCCATTCTTCACAATACTCATAAGACAGAATGTTCAGTACAACCCTACACTGAGCGAGTGCTGGCTCACAATGACCATTGTGTTGGTTCCTGAAATCCAGCTAGAGCGGAGAGGCATGGATCCTCCAATCTGCATGGTTTTCTCTTCCTGGGTGAGGAAAGGTTCTGGTGAAGGTTCTGTACATTGTGGAGGGGACTCCTAAAATTCTTTATGCTAAGGTCTGGGGAGAAACAGTCTTCAGAGAGTTGTATGGTAGGGAATTTCTCAGGAAGACAGGATCCTGGTCTGATATTATCATATCTCTAATGAAAACCAAAGAATGTCTTGGTGAGACATTGTCTTATACAGCTTGGGAGAGAGTAGAACTACAGGGTATCTTGACCTGGTGGTTCTAATTAGGGGTGAAGAGAATGACTATTATTGGGCACAGACTCTAGGCCAGGCCTAGAGCTTTACAAAGCTTGTGGCTTTTAGTGCTTTGGCAATTCTGTCACAGGTAGAAACTACTATCCCAATATTAAAAAAACAAAAACAGCAGCAACAACCTCTTTGAAGTTCAGAGAGGTGGAGGAACTTGCCTAATATCACAAAGCTGGCAAGTGGGAAAGCTGGAGTTCTAACCTCTCTGACTCTAAAAATAAGCTCAGAATGAAGGACTCAAAGCAGAGACAAACTCTCTTCAGATGATAGGGTGTCTGGTGAGCTTGGTGTGGGGTGAATCTCATCTCAACTCCTCTCAGGATTCTTGGTAACACAATCCTATTGAGTGGAATGCAGGGTCTTATCAGACATTCCTTTGCTCACTGAGCTCAAGAAGCTCCATTTCAGGCATAGTGTATGTAAAAATCAATCCGTGGTGAGATTTTGTAGTTCAGCTTGAACTGGATTCTCAGGCAAGAGACTCCTAAGGCACATAGCAGAGATCTACACTGAACATGCGCATTCCGGTTCGGAGAGATGCACATCCCGGCTGGGAGGATGTGCACACCACCCACCTGCCTCAGAAAGGCAAAGCCAGAGGAGAGTTGCAATCAGGAGGGGTGTTTTCTGGTTGTGGGATCAGGATCAACCAGAAATGGGGAGGCAGGGGGAGAGTACTGTGATGTATATGGGAAGAATGCCATGTTGGGAATTCTAGCACTTGGCTCTAGTCCCAGATACACCAATTAGTGTGGCCCTGGACAAGTCAATTAACCTCCTTGGGCCTCATTTTTCTAATTATAAAGTCTCTCTGTTGGGGATTAAAATAAGATGATGAATGTGAAATGTTTCTAGCATCTAGTGCTAAATTCGAGTAGGTACTTGACAAATGGTGAATTGGCCTGAAAATGGGAAGAGATGGGTGCTGGCAGCATGCATGAGGTGGAAAAGATGCAGGCCCCTGTTTAAGGGCATCCATTCTGTGAACAGGAGCTGCTGGTATTGAGGAGGTGGTTGGGCGTAGAGGCAGACAAGAGAAGGCTGAGCTTGCAGGTAGATACTGGGGTCCTGTTGGCTATGAGGAGGGAGGAATCTCCCACGTGGCAGTGTTCCCTTTGTATCTCTCCCACTTCCTATTGACTTTGTCCATTCTTCCTTTTTGGGCCATTGACTCCCAGTTCAAGGCCTTAGAGTTGTAAGTCTGTCTTTTGCATCAGCCTCCTAACTGGTCTCCTTTCTACCAGTTCCTTTACTTTTTCTTTAATCCAAACTGAACACTTTATCATCTCTTCCTGTTAGTCAAAGAATCATGGATAACAAATTCCATGGCCTTGTTTTTTGCTACTTTTGTGTGCTAGTTCCCTGGTCCATCTTACCTTTCTCTCATTCCTTGTTTTTTCAAATCCTTTCCAGCTTCAAGTATTTGCACACACAGCACACTACCAGTATATTTTGTTCACTCATTCATTTATCAAATATTCATTAATTACTCCTAGGTGCATGGCACACTGCTGGGCAGCTGGAGATAGAGTTCCTAAGGAAGGCCCCTTATTTTCTTATCTCCCACACTCTTATGATACTCTATATCTGTTGCTCCACGGTGCTTGCCTCTAATACCAGTGCTAACATGATTGTTTCACATGTATTTCCTCCATATATACTGTGAACTACTGAAGAGCTAGACCATGTGGCACTCTTGCTTGTATTCTCTACAGCATCTGTAATGCTGCTGTAGGTTCTTGAAGGCAGACTTGAATCTAGGCTTTATTGTGTATTGCTTGTGTGTTTTCTACCCCATAAGCCTCAGTGTCCTCAGCCATAAAATGAATTAAATTATGAAATATGCAGCAGGCTTGTCGCATAAGTAAGTGCTCAGCAAACAACAGTCCAATATATACTTATTGATTAATTGAGAAGATGAAACACTTCTTGCATTCATTAGAAACCAATCAAGAAGAACACTAACGTTCTTGCTGTGCAGATGATGTGGCCAGCGTGGAGTTTTGCTGTGGGATGGGTCTCAGGAGGTGCCCCATATAACATAGCTGAAGAGCTGCAACTGGGGAGGAATGAGGGCCAAGATAAGGCAAGCACAGGAGTGAAAAATGTAAAGTGTCTAGGCCTGCCAAAGAGCTAGTCTAGAAATTTCTTCTGCATATGAAAAATGAAAGGTTCCTTGGCTCTGAGGTTCTATTTTGAGAAGGAAACCTCCTAAGGCAGGAATGAAGTTGGAGTTTAACTCCAGGTTGGACCTGTGTGAACAAGTTTCCCCTCTGCAGATGCTGAGCAGCCTGGAGGCACACTTACACCTTGACAGCCCCTCCAAGTCTTTGGGTGAGGGGGGCAGTGTGGGTGTGAGTACTCTTGATTTAGAAGTCAGCTGAAAAAGAATGAATGATTGCTTTTTTTTTGAATTTCCAGTGAATTCCAATTGGGTTAGGGCCAGCCATAAATGGGAGGCTGGAGTGGGCATTCTGATGTGTGTAGAAAAGAACTCTGTGTTTGAAACCTTAAGACTTAGCCTCTAGTCAGACCTTTTTATTCATGTGACCTTGGATAGGTCAATTAACCTTCCCCTGGCTCCTTTTTTCTAATACATAAAGTTTCTTTCTGGCATTATTAGAGATTAAATTAGCCAGCCTACCAGGGCAGTGCTTCTCAAACTTTAGTATCACAGGGAATCTTGTTGAAACACAGATTCTGTTGAAGGAGGTCTGGCCTGGGACTTGAGAGTCTGCATTTTTTATAATCTCTGGCAATGCCAGTGCTGCTGGGTGTGGCCACAAGAGGTTCTAGTGCAGGGATTGACAAACCACAGCTCAAGAGACAAATTCAGCCTGCTGCTTGTTTGTGTCAATAAACGAGTTGGGACACAGCCATGCCCACATGTTTATATGTTGTCCACAGCTGCTTTTGCGCAAATGGACAGAGTTGAGTAGTTGCATCAGAGACTATATGGCCTTCAAAGCTTATTTTAATAGTTACTATGTGGTCCTTTACAGAAAAAGTTTGCCAACCGTGCTCTACTGGATCCAGGGCTGGCCAGTGTGATCTCAAAGACTTGCATTTCAGTCCGGTTTTGGCCAAAGGCAAGCCACTTCACCTTGCTGGTTCTCACTTATTTTATTTAGAGGATAAAATGATCTCTACATTTCTAAGAGACATCTGATACCAGGATTTCAGTACTACATAGAAAACATCACAATTTCTGTAGAAACAGGCATCTGAGAACAGGTTGTATGGACTTAATTTGGAAGCTGCAAGAGCTTACCTGGTCTAAACTGCAGAGTGTAGCAGGTAGCCCCTGCCAGATGCCATAAGAATGACTGCTGATGTTGAGTCAGTTGGGAAGAGATAGGGGCTTGGGAGACTAGGACAGGAGGCAAAGGGAAGATGGACATACTGGGCCAGCTTCCAGAGCAAATGCATGATTCTGGGTCTCTAACTTGGGCAACAGGTGATGTCATTAACAAGGAAGGGAATGTAGGGAGGGACAGTGGGTTGTAGGAGGTGGGTAGATAGGGTATGTAAAGAGGGGAAAGATAATGCCTACTTTGGGGCATGTTGATTCCAACATGGCTATTTGAAGGACTGAATGAAAAAGTTGTGATTTTCAATAAAAAATAAAGCAAAGTCCCTCAGTAGGCCTGCATGCATTTAAGAGCAATTAAATATGTTGTCATGATTACTTCCCAGAGCAGACCCCCTGAAAATACACCCACCCCCCACAGGCTCTTTAGGGGTTAGTCATCTTACTCTATCTCAGCCCCCAGAAACCTTGACCAGAGAGACCTCTGTGAAATGCAAACTTTCTAGGAACAATTCTATTTTCTCTCAACCCAAATGAGCAGTGAGTGGCCAACTCTGCTCACTATGATAGTCTTTCTGGTCAAATCTGTAGTGAGTGTGGAAATTGGGAACCTATAACCTGGACAGCTCCTGAACCCAACCGGCCACTTTCTGTTATGGTTTCACACAAGTGAAAAGAAAGCTCGAGAAACAATGAACTCATGTGCTTGCAATTATTTTGTTGTCTCCTCTGAGCTCTAGCTCCCCACCTGGGAGGGTGACTCTCAGATGGCTGAATGGCATCCCATTCCCTTGCTTTGGGATTCAGGGAATGGTCCATACAAAGAGTGAAAATCCACATGGACATAGTACACAGGCAAACGGAACCAGGTGTGCCCTGCAAAAGTGGTGAAGTCAACTGAATTTGAAGCAGGAATATTTTCACCTTCCCAGACAATACCTCAGCATCTAGGCAGCAGATTGGATGACTGTATGCAGTTGCCAGGAGGGAGCCTCTCTGAGTACCTGCTCTGTTGGTTTGAGTACCAGGCTACTAGTGAGGCCCAACTATGAGCCACAAACTGACTGGCTGATCTTGTTGAGGTCCTGGGTAGCCATGAGACTCTGCTTCTTAGCATTATTACAGATCTTAATTATGTGCCTATCTGTGGGATTATTTTATTGACACCTGGTTTCTGCGCTCTCTACTGGCTATGGAGACTATGTTTTTGCTCATTATTGTTCTCTGATGCCTGGCACTTGCTTTATAAGTGTGCATTGAATATGACATAAAGCATGTCCTCACTATTTAGAAATTGACATTCCACTAACAGTGTCTGTCTCCCTGTTTTTGTTTACTAGGAATGCAAAAATTATTACCTGATGAAGTTCTAGGGGAATTTCCCTCTCTCTATTTAGAATAGAATGGGATTGGTTAAAAAAGATAAACAAACAAACAAACAAACAAAAAACCACTGAGAGTAATGTGGCTCTAATATCAAATAGTCAGATGGGCCAAGTATGGTGACACAGCCTCAAGGTTGCTGAGCCTTAGTGAAGAGTTTTGAGAAACTGTTCTGGAAGTCTGCACCTTCATATCTAGGGTGGGGCTAGAGATAAACAATGGCAGAGCTGTCCAGAGCTTTGCTCTTCAACCTCACAGGGACTGATCCATTTTTGTGGTATGCCCTTGGTGCTTCACCTGGATTCAAGACTTAGGCACCCTTTTCCTCACCGTGCTTCACTGGACAGCTGGCTCTGTGTAACCTCCACATTGGCAGCAATAGCCAAACACTTCAGCCCTGGATAATTTAAAGAGAATCTAGACCAAATTCCTGAAGCAGACTTCAAGACAGTAAAATTCTAAATTTGGCCCATTTTTAAAAATCATATACTAAATACTTATCACCTTCCACTTGCCACTTAATGATAAATCTGATTACCAGTGATCAAGTGCTCACATTGTTTCAGGCACTCTGTTAAGTACCCTACATGGATAATCTCATTTAACCCTTAAACAATGCTAAGGAAGAGAGACTCTAATTGTTTCCATTTTATAACAAAGGTTCAATGGAGAGGTTCAATGATTCAACCAGCATCACATGGTTGGTGATGTGAAGGCCTGCAGTCTTCTAACTTCTAGATCAATATTCAGTCCCTTACTCTACACTGACTGTCAAGTACAAGTCTTCTAAATGATATTTGAATTACTTATCTGAAAATAGCTAGCACATCTTTTATCAAATGAGTTTCTAATGGTGAAATTCACAGCCTCACTAATACATATAACTCTTTATGAGACTATTTCACCCCCAAGATTTTACACTAAGTGCCTGTTCCTGTCCAGCTCCAGAATCTATTGCTCATTTTGCTGGCAGACCAAGGCAGGACCCCTTCTTCCTCACCCTTTCCCTCCAACAAACGTTTTTGTGGGACAATGTGAGCCAAGTAGGATGTTAGTCTTTGAAGGGAACACAAAGACGAATACATCCTCCCTGTTTTCCAGGTACTGGCAGAAGATATGATGAAGATGCCCTTACCTATAGAGAAGGGAAACCGATATCAGTCTACTGTCAAGTCAAAAGGCAAAATTAAATGTTCTAGGAATTCAGAGGCTGGACTCACATCCAGATGCCTCAGGAAGGAGTGAACCTTTGAGATGGGCCTTGCTGGAGGTGCAGAATTTCAAAAAGTAGATGTGAGCCTTTCCTGGTCTGGGTTATAAATTCTTCCCATTTTCTAAGTATATGGCTTGTAGAATACACACAGTAGGACTGCAAAAACATTTTCTAGTTGGATACTCGCCACTTGGGGCTAAGTTAGAAATCATGGACTTGGTTTTGATGCCACCACTGGACATGAATTATACAAGTTCTATCCCTGCTCTGGGCATCTGTTTTGCCCTAATATGAAATAGGAATATGAATGGGAGTGGTTATGTCCTTGCTCATGGTTTTCTGTCTAGAATTATATTAAGTTAATATATGTAAAGCTATTTACAAGCCAAAATGAAATACAAATATAAGAGACTATCATTAATCTCACGATGTTATAAAAACTAAAAAGAACCAATATCTATGTACTTCTCATTTATCTAACAACTTTTTAGACTAACTGGGTCAAGGCACTGGGAATACAAAAATGAATAATGTCCATCTTCCATCCTTGGAATATAAAAGGTTCAGGAAAGGAAACAGTAGGTACAGTACAATTAATGACATGAATTTAACGTGCTAGAACAAAAGCTGATCTTGAGTTTGGCATGAGCTCTGCTCTTTCTTGATGATAGTGCACGTATGGCAATGCTAACAATAAAAACTTCAAAATCAGGAATTTCACTGGCATGCTCCAGCATGTAATAGACTTAGAGGTGAGGGGATATATATATATATATATATATATATATATATATATATTCAAGCTTATTCTAAGCTTATTCAAGCTTAAACTTTGTTCCAGGCACTTACATATTTATCACCTTCATAAAAAACTAGGTGGTATTATGCCAAATTTATAGACAAGGAAGCTGAGACTCAGGGACGTGAGGTCACTTTCTAAGGTTTATAAAACTATAAAGGGTAAATGTAAACCCAGGTCTTTTAACTGCTTGGTGTTTTCCCCTTATTGCTTTCTAATCAGCCAATTTTTTAAAAATAGAATTCATTCTATTCTATCTTGAATGACCTTCTTTCTTGGATTGCTTTTCCAAGGAGAAAGATTTATGACAAGAAAAATTTGACACTAATCCCTTCTAATTGTCATTTCCTCTTACACTTTCTATGATAAATTCCTTCCCTCCTACGATTCTCTCCTGACTTCTGCCTCATCTCTGATCCTAGTGAAATTACTAAGGAGTAAAGAATCCCCAAAAATGAATAGCTTGCAGAGAGAGAGAGGGAGAGAGAGAGAGAGAGAGAGAGAGAGAGATCCTTGCTTTCTCAGAAGTTGGCCTGTAAACTGTAGGACAAAACACACTAAAAGAAGGAAGAGATGGCCATACAATTCTGTTCAAGAAGACCACCAGACCAAAGCTGAACATGAATTATACAAGTTCTAATCCTTCTCTTTGATGGTCAGCCAAGCTCTGTCTCCATGTCTTAATTTTGTAGAGCCATAAAGAACATACAATCTATAGAAACTTATATGATTGTCAGCCTTACCTATTTTACAGATAATGAAAATTGAAATCCAAGAATGTGAAAGGACTTGCCCAACATCACACACTAATGAGAAACAATATGAACCAGAACCCTGGTCTCTTGACTCCTAGACCAATGTTTTTCCTCTAAATAGGTTGTATCTTTAGCTTTTCTCCATTAACATCTCAACTTACATCAGCTCATGACCCTTTCAAAAAGAACACTCAATGTTAGTGTCTTTGCAAAGCCCAGAAGCCAGGGCCCCTTCTCAGCCTCTACTCTGATTAGCTCATGATTGCCTCCAAAGAACAGGAAGTAACTTCATTTTTAGCTCTCAAAGCATATTCTGGGAAAAGGGATTTGGGGAAGACAGTTCCTGTACATGATGGTCAAGAGAAATCAGCAGACACATTACTCTTGTGTGAAGGGGAAGAAACATAGTCGGCTATGTAAGGGGAAGAGGTTCCTTGAGTCTTAACGCAGCCATGTGTTCATCAAGAGCTTTCTCAAGCCTATGGGTTGAGGGAGAGGAATAGTCTCTTCTGATTCTGTTCTGATGGTGATGGATGCCTAAGTGGGGAGTGGGGTAGGAGTACTAGGGCAGGAAAGTTTTCAGAAACTTTGTGCAATTTCCAGTGCTCCCTCCACCCTCTGCTAGCATTCACAACTTCCCTTGCCAAGGGAGGAAGGAGGAACACATTATTCAGTTTAATAATTTACACAAATTTGGAAGTTTACTGTGTGAAATAAAGGGGACTAAGAGGGCAACAGATAAAAATTCCTGAGTCCTTTCTTACAGGATGGAGGTATGGAGATGATCTCTCCTTGGGATATAACAATCTAATTGTCTAATAGATGGGTTCAAAACAAGCAAGTAACCCTTCCCTTTGATAGTCAGCCAAGCTCTGTCTCCTTCTACTGGTGGGATTACATTCAATCTTAGCACTAATAGCTTGGGACAGACCTGGATTCATGGACACTTGTCTATGTCAGTGGTTTTCAAACCTGGAAGTTCATCCGAATCATCTGGGGAGCTCATTACCAGGAACCAGAGATTAACTAGGTAGATCTGGGCTAGGGCTCAGAAATCTTCATTTATAACAAACAGGCCTGGTTTAAGAACTAATGATCTGATTCAACCCCCATCCATTCAGCTATCAAAATTTAAATATGATACAGGTTTTATAACAAAGAAAACAGAGATGTCAAAAGTGGGCTAGTGGCAGCACTTGGACTCGAACCCAGCCTCCTGGTGTGATGTCTTCCAATGTCTCCCCCAGCTCACCAGTCCATTGAGAACCACTGAGGATCAGTGGGGCCCTTTCCTGCAATCCACAGAGGAGTCAGAGCTGCCAGGAGTTCTGTTAAGTCTCCATGTGGTTCTTTGGTAGAAATGGTTGGGAAGAGGTAGAGGTAAAGGTAGTTTTAAGAATGCTTTCAGAAGCCTGAGGATTGAAAGGGGAAGGCACAACTGATGGCTTCCAAGGCACACTAACTGGTTGCCCCAGACAGAAAGAATAGTTTGTTCATGGAAGCAGCCTGCAGTGCTTGAGAAGCCAGAGGGAGCAAGGGGGAGAGTAGCAGAAGATAAAGTCTCAGAGGTGATGGGAGGCCAGACTATCTGGGGTCCTCCAGGCCATATGAAGACCTTTGGCTTTTACTCTGAGTCACTGCAGGATTTGAAGCAGGAGGATGGCATAATCTGACATATTTTTGCAGTGGTGGAACATATTCTACAGGGCAGGGGCACATGCAGGAAATTCAGTTAGGAGAATTTGCAATAATCTCAGGGACAAAGGATGGTGGCTCACACCAAGGTGGTAAGAATGCAGTGGTGAGAAGTAGGTGGATCCTTTACTTTTTAAAAGTAAAGCTAACAGATTTTCTGATAAATTGGCTGTGAGATATGCAATAAAAATGGGCGTCAAGGATGATGCTAAGTATGTTAGCTCCAGCAACAGGCAGGTTGCAGTTATCATCAACTGAGCCTGAGAAGGCTGTGGGTGGAGAAGGTTGGGGGAGGGACATCAGGAGTTCTGTTTTGGATGAGCTGAGTCATTGGCACTCATGTGGTATTTAAATAAAGTCTCACCACTGGATGAGGTCATCAAGGAAGTGAGTATAGACAGAAAAGAAAAGAGGGCTGGTGACCCTCCAGCATCAAGAGGTTGGAGAGAAGATGAGGAGTTAACAAAAAAAGAGTGAGAAAGAGTAACCAGTGGGTGGGTTAGGAGGAAAACCATGTGTGGAGTCATAGAAGCCACATATTTTCAGGAAGAGGGAGTAATTAGTTGGGTCAAATGCCACTGGCAGGTGAAGTGAGATCAAGGTTGAGAATGACTATTGGATATAAATATTGGAGGACACTTTTAACCTTGATAGGAGCAGCATTTGACTTCTAACTTCATGGAGTCCCACAACTTGACTACTGTCATTAAGATCTTCTTATTGTTAATTTTCTCTTCTCAATTAGGTTGTAAACTTTGCAGCATCAGGGAGGATGAGTCAGCGTATCCCCAAAGCATGAATATCACCCATCAGAATACCCTCTCATCAGGGCACTGACCTAGAACAGATTTCTACATGCCTGACTTACCTTGGATGCAGAATTTTAGTTCCTTGGGGTCAGTGACAACCTTTCTGCTTTCCTGTATCACTGCCCGATTCTTCTTGGTTTCTCCCCAGAGATTGGTGCCACCATACATGCTTGGAATGTTGAGAATGGCAATGCCTTCAAGGAAGATGTTGCTCAGGTCCACTCCAACCCCGTCACACTGAGGGGAGGGGCAGAGAGAAAAGATCATCTGTTAGTATACTCAGTGCACTCGGATATAAGGCCGTGGTGTGTGTGTGTGTGTGTGTGTGTGTGTGTGTGTGTGTGTGATCTCTCATGAAGGATGTGATGTGACTGGCCCACAGTCACCAGCCTACTTCTGTAAGAAACTGGTTCTTGGGCAAAGTTGTTCAGGCCCTAATACTTTTGGCCACTGTAGTGAGATGAAGGAGATCTAGCCTTGGTCAGCTCTGGGGAAGACAGCACACAGCTCCAGTGATGTTCTATAGGCTTTAGGGATAGTTCACAAGACAATTAATTGAAAACCTGCTCTCCAGCCCAGCCTAATTATCACCAATTCTGACCTTGCCTAAACATTGTGAAGATTTGACAGTACACTGAGTCCAGAACCTAACACACAGATTCTCAACAATGACAGAAAAGTTTCATTTACCACCTCTTATTTTATCCCTCCTGTGAAAGTAGACTTTAAGACTTGGAAGACTTTCAGAATTTGCTTGTCTCTGCATCTGTATCATAAGTGCAATTTTGGCATATATGTTTGCTGACGTAGCACAGTTTTTTAATCCATTCTCCACCACCTGAATTACCCTCCAGGTATAAAAGGCCAGAAGGCTTGAATTTGCCTGTCTCATATACAGATAAAGTCAGACCACTTTGCCATTATGTTTACCAGTGCAGCAAAAATGTATTAGCTCTGATCCTTGTTCATTAGGACTGCGGGTAATTTACTTCATTTATAGAAGACAAAACTGGACCCAGAGAAGTGAGCTAAGGTTGCACAGCCCATAAATAACAGAACAGGGGTTCTAAGTTTGGGAATTTCACTACAAAGTCCAAGCTTTTCATCTTGCTTATTGTGAGTCAGGAAAAATCAACAGCATGAAACTAAAATCCATGGTCTTCAAGGTTATCTACAAATCTAAACTTCTAGAGATTTCTCAACAGAGTAGAAATAGAAAGTTATGGCTTGTTGCCATTCATGTTTGTTTATCTTCTGATTTCTTTGATGATCTTAATTTATTGTTCCTTATCCCCATGAATTGTTTTACCAATTATAAAATGGAGTAGAGTGAGCTCCTCGGGTAAATATGAACTCATTGCTTCATTGTGAAATTCTGATTCTTTGAAAGGTCTCTTTATGTTGAACCAGATGCTCTTCCTTCTTGGCTTCTGCCCAGTAGTCCTATTCTCCCTTCTGAATCTAGATAAAATGACCCTTGTTGTTCCTCCATGGGGACAGCTCAACAGATCCATGATGAAATCATCATCATTGTGCATATGTATTAAGCATTACACAAATTTGATGGCAGATAGTAGGGGCCCATGCCTTAACCACTGCTGTACTTCTTCTCCCTCTTGTACCACCATTTGGTTATGCCTTTTCTGGGGTGAGCACTGTCAACTCTTTCAGTCCCCTCCTGTAGGACTTGGTTTTCAAACATACCCCATCCTCGTTTCCCTGATTTGCACATACTACAGTTTGTTACTATCCTACTCTATAAGGCCCCCAGCATTAAAAGCAATACCAATGATAGGATTCACTGGCACAAGTGGCAACGGCAGGAACACTAGTTGGGCTGGGATCCTATGATACTATCATATCCCAGAAATGAGATAATGTGGGAAACCTATGTAAGGGCTCAAGACATGTCCCTCATTATCATTATCCCCATTTGTACGTATTGTCAAATGTGCACTAGCTCTTTTGTTTGCACTAAATGATGGCTGTATCAGTTTAGCTCTAATGGGTAGTGATCTACGTCACCCACATCCTGATCACATCACCTATTCTCAGCCAGCTCTTCTCTCTCTTGAACTTAAAAAGGTATTGAAAAAAATAACTTAGACATAGGGCTTTACATTTATGTCAATTAATTTCATCTGGCTCTCAGCCTAGGACTAGTCTAGTCCATCTAATTTATTTTAAATCTTCATTCCATGACCTTTTGCCATAGCTTTCCTATCATTTGGGGATTAAGTCATTATTACATGTATATAAGGGGCAAAAAACAGGGACTACATTCTCTCTCTGGTCAGTTTAACACATCATACATTGTGTATCAAATAGCCCTAGTGTTGTGGCTGTCATATTGGGGCTTCATCCTCTGGACTGAACTGTCAACAGCCCACTTTTAATTTCAATGTGGAATCGTGGAACTTGGAGATGAGAGGGACCCAAGAGAACATACTCCATCTTTCATAAATAAGGCCCAGCACAGTTAAGGGACTTGGCCTGTGGTCACCTATTGTTGGAGCTAGACTAGTATCCTGGTCTCCAGACCTCAATTCTGTGTTCTTTCCACTAAAACCTAAGACGTTGTGCTAAGTAAGATCAATTAGTATTTCCTAACTGACCACTTTACAATCCCTATCAGAAAAAGAATAAGAGAACTCATATACTTTCCATGTTCTTTTTTGCTTTAAACATTGTCTAACACTGTGCTTGATCTTCAGCTGAATTTTGTGCATTCAGACCTGGGTACAAGCCTATCCCTTGCCTTTGTGTGTATGCGTACTGTCCCCTAAAAGCACGGGCTCAATCCAGACTTCCCTGTTGCTGTCAGGTAATTCTTTTTTACCCTCTTTTTCTCTCAATAGAATCAATGAATTATTAGTAGTTTATTTTGAAATGTCTCCCATCATTTCATCCTTTATGCATTTATTCTTATTTAGGTATGTAGACTAGAATCTTCACTGAGCCAGACTTTACTTTTCTCCAAACTCTCTGAAATGAGTTTTGTTCAGGTCTTTGCCCAGCATTGTCTTCTTATATCCTACACAACACCATCACTTTCCCTGTTGATTGTTGTTACTTCCACTTCACCTCAATTTCTTCATTGTTGGCCAAAATGCCCCCTCCCTTCTGAGGGGAAACAGTAATAATATTTGCAGCTCAAGCTTGTGCACTGTGCTTGTCCTTCACCTATATTCTCTCCTGGGATTCTCACATGAGTGCAACAAAGGAGGCATAATTACCACCCACAACTGATAAGGTCTTGAAGGGGTAAAGGGCTTACTCATGACCACTCAACTTCCACTCTGCAAGCTGCCAGAGCTAGAATGCAGACCCCAGCAGTCAGATGCTAGATCCTACCTTGGAGATGAAAGTCAGTGATGCAAATCGAGACTCTGGCTGATGCTAGACTTATAGCAAAATTAAATTTCCTGCTGTTGTTTAAAATAACTGACATTTCCCACCACTTCTCTGTCTTATAGAGTACTCAGAGCAGTCATGGAACATCATTGTTGAAGATAAGTATTATTATATCTTGCCTCTGTGCCAGCTTTGTAAAAAAAAAAAATTACCATTAGCATAGCAGTTTTTAAGACATAGATTCCACAAATCACCTTTCTTCCCTATTGCAGTTTTAAGTGTACCCTGCCCCTTCCATCTCCAGTCATAATGAGCTAGGAGTGTTAGCTTTAATTTTATTAAGTTAACCTCTCTCTGGAAGAGCAAACAGTCCTCACTCTGCTTTCTGAAAAAATTGTCCCCTTTCCCCATTATCTCCTTGAAAATAGAAGAGGTGGGAGGAGCCTGGGGACTATTGGACAGTAGATGCCCCACCCTTGGAATATACCTATTTGGAAGCCAAGAGGCAATACAATGTTGGGAAGAAGTTGCCTGGGCTTGGAGATTGAGAGACATGAGTTGACTAGTAAATTCTGGTTCCTTCACTTCCCAGCTGCATGATCCTCCATTGGTTCCTTACCATCTTTGAGTTTTAATTTGTCATTTGTAAAATGGGGGTGGGATGGAGGAATAAACAACTACTTCAGGGGTTGATTAATCTCTGGAAGGTAGTAACATTCCATAATCCTTTGCATTATTACTACAATTAGTAGTATTGCCTGTGCCATGAAGTATATTTCAGCCTGAAATCATTCTCCCACTACCTGAAACCTTGCTGATAGCATTCTAATGACTCTGTGGCTGAACCCATGCTCGTCAAACCTTGACACCAAAATCTGCATGCCCAGTCTTCAGGGTTCTTGAACTAGACATCACACACTGATTTCCTTCAGAATTCCAGGCCCACTTAGGTCTCTGGAAAGGTGGGAAGCATTTAGGAAAGTGAGCCAACAGTGATGCATGGTAGGCTTAAATGGAACACAGGCCCTCGGCCTCCCAGGCGGGTTTCTGAGCTAAATCCTCCAACAGTTCCATGACGTCATCCGCCCCCCTCCCGCTGCTCCCACTCAGGGGGCTCCCGGGGAGTGTGCAAGGAGGGCGGTGGTCCCAGAGCGCACCGTTAGCCATCCCTTAATTTGGGATTGTGCCAGTCAAATCCCCTCGAAGGCCAGGCTGCGCTGCAGCGAACTCAGGTATTTATAGATCCGTTTGGGACTGAAACAGAAAGCTCTTGTCCCAGACAGCGAGCGCGCACACGCCTGCAACCGTGCTCCCAATATTCGTGGAAGGCAAGGTGCATGACCGCGGGGCGCCGGGTCCTCGGAGGCGCTGCAGGCTGGGGTGAGGTGGGGTGCATCGAGGCCAGCCCCTCTCCAGTCCCCTTGGAAGCGGTTCAGGAATCTGCCCCAACACAGGCTCGGAGCGGCCGGCGCCCGCCTCCTCCCCGGCCTGGCTGCGCCGCCCAGCAGCTGTCGGCCACGTTCTACATTGGTTCCTTTTGCGCAGACGATACCCACACTTCTGGTTTCTTTCTGAGCCAAGGATGGTTTGTTTGTTTGGTGGAGGGCCGGTGCATAGGTAACCGGAAACTTGGTTACGAAGCCAAGGCGCAGTTATGTGTACACTAAATGCACTAGGAATTCGTATTTATCCTCTCCCTCCCAATCCACTGCGCACCCCCCCCCCCCCCCCCCCCCCCCCGCCCCATTTCGAATCCCTAAAATCCCCATAATTCTAGGATCCGCCAAGTTATCTGTGCTCTCTGAAAGGGACAGAAAGCAGAGGGCGTGAGAGAGGGAGGGCATTAATGCTTCCCTGCCAGGCTGTGGGCTTTTCCACACCACTCCCTTCTCTCTGGGCCCCAAACCCCCCACCCCCGCCCCTTCCCTTCTCGGTGACCTGAAAAGGCTGCGGATCTAAACTTTCTCTCTCCTGAGCAAGGCTGCCTCCATTTCAGCCCGGTGGATCCTATTTCTGAAGGTCCTCAGAGAAGGAGATCCCATAATTTATTTGATGACCTGTTTCAGTTTTTAGCAACTAGGAAATTCTCCCTTCTTCTAACCTCGATTCACGGTGCCACCATCATAGGGATTTTCTCTGGTTTAGAGTGTAGATTTTAATTTTTTTTTTCATATTCCTGCCATTGGGTTGTGTCTGCTGTCTGGAATGACCTCTCCCAGCCCAGACTAAGGTGTAACCCAGTCCGAAATGGCTCTGGGAGTACTTGCCCCTTTCAGCTTGAACTATTCTTTCTTAGGTTTCCTGCATTATCATAATTTGTCCCTCCCATTTTTGATTCTTTCTTTTAAAATCTTGTTTTAACTCTACCCCAGTTCATTTCCTCACCTCTGTACCAAACTATTTTATAGCAAAGCCCTGATAATATAGCATTTAATCTATAAAAACTTCTGTATGTATCTTTAAATAATACTCTTATAAAAAATAATTATCCCAATACCATGATTACTATTAGAAAGTAACAAAAATGTCCTAATATGGATAACTATCCAGTAATTGTTCAAATTTCCTCTAATTTTAAACAATAATTGGTTAGTCTGAAAGGTCTACAAATTAAATTTGGTTGATATGTCTTTTAGTTTTTTTTTTTTTAATCTATAAGTTCCCCATGTTTTTTTTCCCCTTGTCTTTTAATATTTATTGAAGGAAATGGGTCATTTGTCCTATACAGCTCTGCTTCCAAGATTTTAATGTGGGTACAAATCACTGCAAGATCATTATAGTGCAGATTCTGATTCAGGCAGTCTGAGATAGGACACGAGACTGCATTTCTACACACTCCCTGGTAATACTGATGCTGTGTGCGGGATGGGCCACACTTTGAGAAGTAGGCTGTAGTGTTCCCCAGATTCTGGATTTTTCTGATTGCATCTGAAGTGTCTTTTAAACATATTCTCAGTCTGTCTCCTCTGTTTTCACTAAATTGATACTCTCAGATCCAGAGGCCTGATTCAGGTTCAGGTTTTGAATCCTTTTTGGCAAGAATACTTTATCAGTGGGGTTGTATATTTCCTATTGCATCTCATTAGGAGTTACACAATTTGCTTGTCTCACTTTTTGGTGATGTTCAGATTGGTTAGTAAATTCAGGTGTTGTCATCCTGAATCTTCCATTATAGAGATTGTAATCAGGGGAGGATGATCCTTCTCTAGATCCATTACCACAGTTCCCTTCAGGACACCCTAGCACTCTTTCTCTGCCTTTCTTCCAAATCTCTACAAATGTCATTTTCTCCATGAATTCTTCCTTGTCCACTCTCCAAAAAGGATCTCTCTCCTTCTTTCTTCTCTGTATATATGTTCTCATGGAATCAAACACCTGAAGAGTCTTGAAAGGTCATTCAGTGCAGTCACCTAAATGGCCCCAGCCATAGAGGTAATTAGAGTCAGAATATCTAGAATTAGACCTTTGTTAATTTGAATTGGCAACCAAAAGGTCCTGAGTGATTTTGTAAAGAGGAATTTTTTTGGCAGCTGAAAGAGGGCCAAAGCACAGAAAGCCAGATGGAACATTAGATTTGGTAATCTCTAATTACCAAAATGAGAACAATGAGACCTAAAGTTGGTAACTGACCTTTCCAGATTACACAGCTATCTCTTCAAATAACCAGGGTTTAACTAGGGACTCCAGATGAGTAGAAGTGGTAGTGAGGGAACAGAGTCAGAATCACCATGTGGTTGGGTGACAGATGGGGCTAGAGGGAGAGAAGATTTGATCTAAAAGGGTAATATGATTGAGGAAAAGGTTTTTCATGGATGATTGAGGCAGAGAAGATACTCAATGAATACTTGTGGGATGAATGCCTATAGAGAGGAGGAAGTTGGGAATGCCTAGGGTGGAAAGTAGATGGAGTGGAGGAGAAGATGCTGAACATAGTGGCAGGACAGTGGTCTGGGGATGATACTGGAGTCCTTTCTCAAGTGAGTGAGAAATGAAGGTGGGGCATCTTTTGAAGAGGGACGTTAGAAAGTGCTAGCTAGGCATGATCTAGGGAAAATAATATTTCAATTACAGTGGGGAGGAAAGGAAAAGACTGAGGAAGAGGTTGATGACATCTGGACACACTTGAATAGGGGTTCTGATGAGCTGCGAGGGGGTGGGTAGAAGGATAGAGTGGCTTTCCTTGATGCTTGGCCTCCATGTCAGAGCCTCAAGGGCAGAGGTGGTTGACATGAAGACCTGGCCAAGATCACTGCCCCCACCTTTTTTGAGGGATCAGGATGCTGATAGCCATTAGGTGAAGGGAAAGCACTCACATACTACTCTGTATAGTCCCAGGGTCCTGTAGGATCCTGGTAAAGATAGGCTGGTAGTGCTCATTCACAGTGGGGACATTTCTGCTTTGGTGGGTGGGGAGGATGTTCTCTCTGTGAATTGGTCAGCCAGATTGGAATGTAAGTTAGATTCTGGGAAGCCTAGGTATACTGGACCAAGGTCCCATTTGGTTTGGAGAGAGGAAAGTAGTTGAGGAAGAATGTTAGCTGGGTTCTAACAAAGGCCAGACATGGTAGCTGACATGGATCTGCTTATAGGCCATAGAATTGGGCCTACTTGCATTTGTTTCTGCTGTATTTACTGCCTAAATTGCTCATCAACTCTTTTATGCCTGCTAAATCCTACCCTTCCAGCTCCTTCTTTGAATTTTCATTGCTTTGATTTTGTCTCATTGGGAATGCATATTCTGACATGTCTTATGCATATTTGCCTGTTCCCAGGAGACTGTAAACTCTCAGAGGGTAGAGCCCAGATGTTAATTACACTGCTCTGTATTCTCCATACTGTCTGACATGTTTTACCCATATCAGATGCCCAATATAACTATTTGTTAATTGGAATAAAGAGCAGGTGGAGAAATTCCAAAATGGAAACCAAGATGTTCCTTAAAGGACCTGATAAGGTTTTGTTCCTTCCAGATGAATCTCCGTAACTTCCCAGGATAAATATATTGACAGTATAAAGTGGACTGAGTGTTCAGGTTAGGAGAGATATGGAGGGTTAACCCAAGTCTGAAAGGAGTAGTCCTCTGATCACAGCTAAGGGAAATTTACATCAGAACAATTGGTAACAAGAGTAGGGCACATGGAGCACAATTTATATGAGAGACATTAAGAGACAGAAGACAAAAGGACCCATGTATCCATAAAGGATGATGGAACAGAAATGGGACACAATTCCTGTGTTCATGGTGCTCAGAGCAGGTCAATGCTAGAGACAGTGGTGTGCAGCTGACTGCTTCACAGCTGTGATCTCCAGAAAAAAAGGAGCTCTGATTGTGGTGTTCCCTGCTGTAAATGCTCTCACTATGGTCAGTTTCAAGCTACCTACATGATATCACTGAAACTAGTGTTGGGAAGAGACATGCCATCAAGCAACCTGGCTCCAGCATTCCAGGGGAAGGAAGTAGATGTCTGCATATCTGCAGGGCCTCTGGCTAGGATAGAGAAATTTATTGAGAATGAAAGAAAAGCAGCCAGGTTGCTTGATGTCTATTTTCCCTAGAGAAACACTGGAGTGAATGTTTTTATTGTCAATAATATGTGTCTCCTGAGGAAAGAAAAGGCGATAAATTGAGTGGTGTTGGTGAGCGATGATAGCATTATTGGAAAGACAGTCTAGCACAATTTTAAAAATCGGCCTGGTATATAGGTAAATCTTATAGGATAGTGGCTTCCTTGCATCCAGAGGAGCTGTTTTATATCATTTTAGGAGCTAATGTCTGCTGAGGGCAGTTAGATACTAATATTAATACACACATATGTTATATGGTACCATTAATATATATCATTTATTGAGTAACATTATAAACCAGCCACTTCACATGCCACTCATTGCAATCCTACATATTAGTATTTGTGGCCTAATTTTTACAGATGAAGAAATACTGACTGAGTGAAACTAAGGAAGGTCCTTCCTTTCCACATTTATCTAGGTTTGTGGTAGGCTTCATGAATCTGCAGATTTCCTGCATGAGATGCAAATGACAAGAACAAGAAGACAACTCAACTTATAGAGTATGTACCTGACACCTGTTCATCTTGTGTGCTATTACCTAAGAGGTAACTTTTGGAATATTCTAGATACAAGAGATTTGCTCATTCATTTTAAAGAGGACACTGGAGAAATATGGAATCTATCAAGAAAAAAGTGGTCAGGATAGTCATGGGTCTGTTCATTGAGTCATATAAGGGACTGAGGATGATGAGTTCAGAAGATCAATACTAGACTACATGGAGGATAGATCTTCAGCCTTATGAAGGGCAGATATGTGGAGGAGCAAGAAGGCATGTTCTGTGTGTCACCGGAGAGTAGACATAGATCCAGTGGATGGGGAATTCAGTGATATATCCCACAAACACTTATTATGCACTTATTTCAAGCATTGTACTAAGTGTCAACAAGGGAAGAATATGGTGAATGGGTCACACATCCTTGTTCAACATTGGGAAGGACTTTCTAAAATTTTGAGCTGTTCAGCAATGCAACAGGCATCTGGAAAAGTAGTGAGCTGCCTATCCTTGTAGTATTCAGAAGGAAGCTGGATGTGCACTTAGCAGAATGTGCCAAAATGAGTTTATTGAGTGGTAAGTGGGACTAAATCCCCCACCAGATCAGAGATTCAGCGTCTGTGTTCAGCTTTATTCTGGCAGGCTAGAATGCTGCTCTGAAAAAAGTGTCATCTGATTTCCCCCCTTCCCCCACTTCCCACCAGCCTTTCTCACCCAGCTGCATACTCTACTTTCTCTGACAGTGAGCTCTGGTGGGCCAGTGAGACTGGAAGGTGGCTGCCATCAGTGACAGGGATGATGGAGTTTTGGCGGGTTTGTGTGGGTTCAAGGAATGCAGCATTGAAGCCATGTACACACAACCTGCTTAAGAACATCCCATGGGCAGAAAATGTTTTCTTCCTCTTCAGCCCTCCTCTGTTGCTATGCCAGGCAGGCACAATGGTGCCTTTGAGAGGGGCAGCTGGAAGGGGGTGTTGGCAGGGAGGCTGGAAGTAGAACATTGCAGCTGGGGGGAACCAAATTCATTTCCAGGAGCAAACCTGCACTGGGTGCCAGTTTCCAAAACAAAACTGCTATTTCTGAGAGCTCATGGTGGTGGGTTGTCTCAGAGTTGGACAGAGGGCAAAGCCATTTCCTATCCACTGTTCCACCCTCCTAAGTTAGAGAAACGTGGTGTGTTGAGGCATTCTTGCTCTGGATACAGATTAATAGGCTTTTTGGTCATCTGGAGAGCTGCTGGGACTCTCTGAGGGGTCAGACTTTCCAGCAGACAGAGCAGGCTAATGGCCATAGGGACTGGCAGGGCTCAGAGGCAGTAGGCTTCCAGGCCATTAGAGAGGGCTCAGAATGGAGACCCATTCTTCTGCCTTTCAGGATTACTTCCCCTGCCCCTTAGCTGCCTGGCACCCTTGGTGCCATATGGGCTCTGCCCACTCACTGTCTTAACTCCTTTTGGTGGGAAAGAGGTGGGAGAACTCTGGCATTTCCTGTCCTGGGTTCACAGTTGTCCCACACCCTCTGCAACTTTCAAAGATCTCAGCAACAGCTCTGAGATGGGTGTGGGAAGTTGGAGTGCCAGACTTTGGGCTCAGCCATCTCCCCTTTTGTGTTACAAATGCAGTAAGGTGGGTCCCTTTTATTTTGGTGGCTTCCAACAAAAAATATCTCACTTGAGGCTGATCAAGTGGTAATTTCTATTAGTGTTCACATGAATTATGAGATTTTTCACACGTTGATTCAATTTTACAATCAATATAGAGCAATTACTTCATTTCAGGCATTGTGCTGGGCCAGGGGATATAGAAGGCATAAGAGAGAGTCTTTGCTTCAGATTGCTGATTGCTATGTCCCAGTGGGAACCCCACTACCAGCTCAGTAGGCACACCCATTAACTAGGTGGACCGTAGAAGGGTAGTGCTGTAGCATTATGGGGGCATGTGCACTTAAAACTCAGCTGAGCTTGGAATACTTATCTTTCAGGAACTCAGTTTTCTTGTGTAAATAATGGGAATAATACACACCATGAAGAGTTTTATGGAGATTAAATAAGGTGATATATGCAAGCGCTGGGACAGAACTTGTTGCAAGGTCAGTGTTCCCTAACTGGCTGCTGTTGTTATTAATTTGTTGATCCTAAGAACTTGAGATATAGCATGTATGTGTGCACAGTGGTAGTTATCTGATCCCTTGTTAGATTATGTGCTCTTCCTGAAATAGTCATTTCTTCTACCTTCTTAATTCCTCTTAGGATCACCAAGTTTATGACCTCACTGACCAATGTAGATAAACAAAAACCTGTCTACTATAGCCAACGGGACATATTGTCTATAATATTTTCTGTTGTAGAAGCGAAAAAGGTTAAAATAGTTCTGTTCCCTGAAATCTCTGAGTCTCCTGAGTGTGGATATGAAGATCACAAATTATTTTCAATATTCTAAAAAGTCTAAGAGAAATAATATATTTGCCACTGACAGTCCCAATTTCCTTATTACGTAAAAGATGCATTTGCTTGGGGAAAGTTATTGTTTCACTAAGGGACCTTGGCAGTAGGAAAGTTAAGCTTGCTGGGGCAGAGGTTAACCTAGAGATCTTCCAGAAACCTTTTAATCTAATCTTCTGAGTCATGTGACCCCAACCTCGGTTTTCTGATACCTGCTTAGGCCTCATCTATCCACTGGGCTGCATTTCTCCCCACTGCTTTGTGAAATGTAGGCATGTATTGAATTCATCCTTAAAAGTTATTTCAAAGTCCTTGGAAGACACAAAGTATGGGTAACCAGAAGTCTGAAGATAAAGAAAATCAAAGCAATTCATGAAGAACAAAGGAAATGAAAAAGAACAACAACAACAACAACAAAAAGCTTATGGGTGAATGGAGGCTTGAAGTAAAATACAGGGTATACATTTGAAGGAAATAAAAAAGTGGGTCATTTAAGACAGAGGAAAAAGTTATGTGTCAGAAACTACAACAAACAATGGGATTTTATAGAGAAGATTGACAGGAATAATTTCTTCTTAGTGGGCTCAAAGACTTTAAGGATCAGTAAAGAAACCTATAGTCAGTGCATAACTAAATGAGAAAGAGATAGGGAGGATGAAGGAGTGTTTAAAAATGGGTAAGGATTTAAGAACACAAAGAATCATAGAGGTCCTCTAGAGGCCTGTTTTTAAATATATTTAAAAAAAATATATTTTATTGATTTTTTACAGAGAGGAAGGAGAGGAATAGAAAGTTAGAAACATGGATGAGAGAGAGACATTGATCAGCTGCCTCCTGCACGCCCCCTACTGAAGATGTGCTCGCAACCAAGGTACCTGCCCTTGACCAGAATCGAACCCCAGACCTTTCAGTCCGCAGGCCGATGCTCTATCCACTGAGCCTAACTGGTTTTGGCAAAAGGCCTGTTTTTAGAGATACAAGGGATAATAGAGGATTGAAGCAAAGCCAATATAACAGTGCTGATCCCTGATGGTGAGATTGTGGGTTACTTTTCTTTTTTGTCCCTCTATAGTTTAAAATGTTCTACCATGAATTTAGATTACTTTTATAATCAGGAAAAGACTGCAATGGACAAAGCAGGAGAGAGAGAAAGAAAGAGAAGTAGGGGCATCTGGACCAGAGATAATTGTAGGATGAGCAAGAAGAGGAAATCTGAAGTGGCAAGTGCTGCCTTGGGTGCTCTCACCATGAAGATGGTGCTGGAATGATGGAGCCAATGCATTCGGCTGAGGAAGAAAAGACCAGAAGGGTCTATCTCTCCAAGGCCCATTCCAGCCTTCCTTTTGACTCTAGAGTTTGATGCATGATCAGGTTGCTGTCTTTCATTTTCCATGAACTCAAAATCCTTTCCAATGCTTTTTCATTCAGCTTTCCCTTCCCCATGAATGTGGTTTCATTTAATCTCCTTTGGGATCTCTATGGCTGGGTAGATGGGCTGAGTATCTGGCCAGTTCCCACCTTCATTACTCCAAGCTCTGAAAGGCCCCACCCGCCTATGCTGAGAAGTTTTTCATGATGCCAGAAGAGGCCAAGATGATTGAAGATCTTTTCCCTCTAACTTAAAAGTGTGCAGGTGGATACAAAGGCAGAGTTAGAGAATGGCCCCAGTTGGTCAACCTGTAAAGTCCTTGACTTTTTTTTTTAAGAAACAATGGCACTTGGTTGTATTGGAATCGCCAGAGGGATCTGTCCAACTTGAAAGTAATCAGATTCATTGTTTATTCAGCTTCTTTACATGCACATGACTGTGCTAAATGTAAGTTTTAGAATTTATGATTCTCATAGATAGGGTCCATATCATGATATGGATTAAATATCCAGCATTATGCCCAGTGTACTCCATTTTGTAAAATAAAATTTTTAAAAATTGAGATGAAATTCACATAATACAATATAACCACTTCAAAGTTATATTTCAGTGGCATTTAGGACTTTCCCTCACACTGTCTTTTTAAAGTGTTAAAATAACATAATTATTTGGGTTGGTTCCATTTTGTTGTAATAAAAATGTGCTTCCTTGCTTATCCTCTTGTGAGCTCACGTGCAGAAATTTCCTAGGTCTAGGTTGTGAGGAACTGGCTGGGTCATACGGTCCACAAAATAATTTTCAATTCAGCATAGACTGCAGACAAAGTGGTCGACCACTTAGGTTCCCACTGGCAGTGTCTGAGAGTTCTCATTTCTGTCCCTCCTCACTGCTATGGTTGGGTATTTCAGAGCATTACAGAGCAGCTAGAAATCATGAACTAGTTCTATCAACATTGACATGGAGAGATCTCAAGAACATAATGGTGAGTGAAAAATGCAAGTTGCAGAGTGAAAAGGACTGGGGGGGTACTCAGTTATACCTGTAATATTTTATTTCTTTGGTTAAAATATACTTGAAGAGAATAAAACAAAATATTGACAAATATCAATTCTAAATGAGTGGGAAATGGTAGTGTGTGACATAGTGTTCTCAGGATTTAGTAGTATGTTTTTTTTTCAATTTTTTTTTTTATCCCAGTTGAAAGAGGAGGGGGAACTGATGTACAGAGATTTCTAAAACATACTGGATAACAAATTATTTTTCAGCAGCTTCCAAATTGGGAGTCACTTTCCCCATGCAGAGGTTCATGTTAGTGGAGCTGGCTTGCCTTCCCTAGTGAACATTGTTTTAAAGTAGATGAAATATCAAGGAATTTTGGAAGTTCTTATTTTTAGCCAGTAAAATGAAAAATTTCCACAGCATGTAAAATAAGTGCTCTAGTCGAAGCCTGCCTAGTTTGCTCCACCTAACTATGATCACATCAAAAACTTTTGCAAGGCTATTCTGGGCCTGGGGTGCGGAGATGACTCACTGAGTCCCTCCCTCGCCCCATCCCCCACCTGTTTATTCAGGTGAAATCAGATTAAAATGAACATCAAGAGCAGCTTTGGGAAGGAAGAGAAGCCAGAGACTCTGAGAGACTCTGAGAGATGGCCCTGGACAGAGGTGATGAGAGTCATGAGGGTGACATGCTGGCTTCTTAATTAGGGTCAACCATAATGTACTGAGCACTCACTTCCCAGGAACAGACGAGTTTTCACAGGCCTTCCTGTGTGTTCCTGTGAAGGAGCATTTAGGGTGAGCATTTGGAATATTTTTTTATGCTCTCTTTTTGGTTAATCGTCATTCAAGGATTTTTTTTTTCATTGATTTTTAGAGAGAGTGGAAGGAAGGGAGGGAGGGACAGAGAGAGGTAAAAAGGGGAGGGAGAGCATTAATAAGTTGCCTCCCACAGGAGCCCCGAGTCCTGAACTGGGACAGAGAGGGGGGGAAGTGGAAGGGGGAGACTGGGGAACAACCTGCATGCAGGTACCTGCTCTTGACCAGGAATCCAATCCACAATCCTTTGGTATAAGGGACAGTGCTTAACCACTGAGCACACCGTCAGGGTTGTGCTCTCTTTTTGATAAATGTGAAAATCTCATGCCTAGTTTTAATGTTATCTGAAATGTTAAATAAAAATATGTGAATAAAAGCAGATCTGATATGCCTCACACCTGGTTGAGAATCTCTGCTCTAGACTGAAGTGCCACTACTGCCCTAAAAGTCCCCGGTTTTGGTCAAATCTATATTTGAAACTCCACCTGACCACTCATAGGCTGTGGACTTCAGGTGGGCTTCTTGCCTTCTCTCAGCTTCTATCCCTTTCTTTGAGAAGGTGATTTTGACACCTGTCACTTAAGGCTGCTTTGCAGATTCTGTGAGGCACTTAGCACCATTGTCAGTTACCTAAAAAATAACCCTGAGAACTTTATTCTGAACTATAGCCTTGGGAAGTAAGTTAACCTCTTTTTGCTCCATTTTATAGATGAGAATACTGAGGCTCAGATACACAGTTTAGCAAGTTACTTCACCTAATTGCAGAACAGGGCTAACCCCTGGTCTTGTGTGACTAGGCCAGGTCCCTTTCACTGTACCAGCCCTGGCCTCGTGTGTGCATGTGAGCAATAGATCTCAAGTCACCTTCTCTCCCCGCTTGTCCTGGATAATATGGCTCACATGGCCCTCCAGGACCTCTGGATCCAATCATCTTAGCACTCATTAAGTGAATACTATATTCCCTTTTAAGTCAACTGGGCTGTTATGCTTCACTTCAGAGACCCTCCCTGTATAATCTCATTTTAGCTTCGTTTCACCATCTAACTTTTTTTAAAAGCAGTAACACACACACAGAGAATCTAAATAGCCATTCTTATCTGCTCCCCTCTACCCTTTACCTTTGTACCCTTTCTCAAGTTGCTGAACCTCTCAGCCTCAGTTTTCTCACTCATAAAGTGAAGACATTAATATTTGCCCTGCATGTTCTGTGGGTCAAAATGAGATGCTACATAGGGAAACTTTTGTAAATTTGGAGGTTCTGACTCTCACCTACCATTCAGCCTGAGTCTGTTCCTTTCTCAAGTGAGCATGATGACTATGTCTTCTGTTCAGAAAGTACTTCTCAGCAGCCCTCCCAGCTGCCTCAGCAGAGAGGGAACTGAATGGTTCCATATGCAGTAAAGGAAGAAAAAATTGCATCAGTGCTGAGTTCACTAGTCTCTAGCGCTAGTTAGATAGAACTCTGTGGCTTCTAAGCTACACTCATTCCAGGAGATCTAAAATCTTCTCTCTTACCAGGTTTTAGCAATGAAATCTTGGTCAAGTTACTCAGTGTATCTGAGACTCAGTTTCTTCATTTAAAAAATGTGGTAGTCCTTGCTTCATTGGGCTATTGTGTCAAATGAGGACACATGATGACAGGCAGTCAAAGCATGTGACTTTTTTATTTCTGTTTCCCTTCTGTTTGTCTTTCAAAACCTCTGTGCCTCTTCTTGTTTTTCCATTAAATGGGGTTAATAATGCCTGGCCTGTGTAGCTCACCAGGTTGTTGTGTGACTGTGGAATAAAGGCTATGGTGGGGGCTTTGAAATCGTGACATGTATAAATACCTGCCTGGGTTTATTCTTGGGGTGGCTAGCCTTGAACTGATGGGTGTGTTGGTCCTCACAGGCCTGAGCTGATGTGTGCAGTGGCCACATGTCAAAGGTCACTTAGCATAGTTTCTCCTCCTGCTCTTCCTGAGGGCCCTGTGCTCCCACAGCTACCTGTGGTGCTGGGAAGCCTCCTCACACCTGTCACCCACTTGCCTTGCTCTCCTGTCTCTCTGTCCCTCTGTTTCTCTGACTCCCTCTTACCAGGCACAGGGCCATCCATGCACTGCTCTCTAGATGCAAAAATGGTGCCTGTCCCAATCTTGCTGACTGTCAGGAGCTACTGTCACATGACACTCCACTCCTTAGCCTCATGAATAAATAGTAAAAGGACTCATTATGAGGAGATAAGGAAAACAGGAAGTGCCCCTAAAAGCCACCCTGCCCCCACATGAGGCCATCAGCATCTTCAGCACCCTGGTGACCAGCCTACTGTGCACTTGAGGAAGAACTTTTGCATTCTGGATCCAGAAGGGACCTTAGACAAGGCTAGCATGGAGGCAGAGGTAGAAGTCCTGGGACTTGGGAGGGCGGGCCACAGAGGCAGGGGGACAGAGCTGCTCTATTCTGGGTTCAGTTTCAAGGCCAGCTGCAGGGAGAACAAGCAGTCGCTGTGCGCCTGCAGCTGGCAGTGGTGAGGCCAGGGCTGTCCCTCACTTAGGGTATATTTAAAGAGTGCCCACTACATGGTCCTGCCAACAGGAAAAATGCACACTCTCTGGTAGCCATGCTCAGCACTCCTCCTTTGCTGCAGCCTCCAGGCAATGGATTTGTGTATCATCAGAGAAAGGCTGGCTCCTCAGCCTCTCCAGGTGTTGGGTGGTACCACCCGGGGACACAACCTGGGCTCCCAGGTCTCTGCCCTCTAACTTGAGCTGCCAGAAATTCAGGGGATGAACTGGATTGGCTCTTCCCACCCTGTGGTTGGTAACCCAGCAACCAACGGGAAAGACAGACATATGAGTCAAATGCAAGCCCAGAATCTCTGGCTTTGTGTTCTGTTTGTGAACACTCCTTGTGAACGCAGACTTCTTTCCGAAGGGAGTGGTGGGGCTTTCCCACACTGCTTCAGGCCAAATGCTCCTCCTTATAAGAATGCACAGGCCCCACTTGCCAGCTAATGCAGACGTAGGGACAAAGCCGGTGGGCCTGGGGGAGCCCATCCTGGCTGAACTCTCTGGCTTTGCCATTCACAAGTGAAAACAAGACCACAGGATTGAATCCCATGGGATAGTGGGGGTTGGTGGCTGAGAACCATGGGCCAGGAAACCAATGGGGCCTGAGGTACTACAGCAGAACAGAGACCCAGCTGGTGTACATAGAAGTTTTGACTTTTAGGTGGCCAGGGACAGAGCAGGGAGAGGACTTCACCAGAGCAATCCAGCAGAAGTGGGGTGAGTGGGTGGGAGTGGGCAGCTTATCAACCCGGGAAGGGAAGCTGACAGGCAAACTGTCTGAGGCAGACAGGCTGCTACAAGTGCCGGAAGAGTCAGTAAATCACGAGTGCACCAACAGGATCAGCTACATAATTTGAAGGGCCCAGTTCAAAATGAAAATGCAGGGCCCTTTGTTAAGATTATCAAGAATTTCAAGATGGTGACGGAAGAGCATTCAATGAAGGGCTCTTCTGAGCGACCACACAGATTGCATACCTACCTACAAAGCCAACAATGAGGACCTATAAGTCAGCTCCTTGAAGTAGCTATGAAAGCTGAAGTGGGTGAGCTGGGGGATGTCTGGTCATCTCTGGCCTTACTTCTTCTCACCCCTGCTATCCTGTGGTCCCCAGTTCCCAGGCTTTACCTGGGCTTAAGACATTGCTTCTACCTTAGCAGCGGTTCTTTTTCCTGTGCTTGCTGCAACTAAGTCTTCGCTTCTCTGAAAAGGGGGAATTGCAAGGCCAAAGTGGGAAGAGGGGTGAGGGCAGGAATAGACTGTGGCTCTGGGTCCTTTGGGCCATTAGACCTTAGAACCCCAAGGATCCCTGGACAGGCCAAGACAGGCTGGTGCAGCAATTAGAGCCTCCTCTGAGTGAGGCTGTAGAGGATGAAAGCACAACTACACTCTGGGTCACCAATTAAGGACCCATGGGGACATGTCCTGAAGGTGTGTGTGACAGTTCAGGAGCAGAACCAAGATCCAGGAAGCTTTCTCCCCATTTGGGGACTTACCTCCAACTCTATGTGGTCATGCAGTTTCTTGCAGGTGGCTGCGAAGGTCTCCGTGGTGCCAAATTCAAAGTACCACAATTTGTTCTTCATCCTAGACCATGAAGTAGATAAGAGACATGGCTCAATATTCTGTATCTGAAATAGTCATGTAAAACAGCTACACAATCAGGGCTGGGAGGCCCAAGTCCTCAGCATTCCCCAAGCTTCTGTTTTCAGCACTTGTTAATCAGATGATTAGGGTTGAATTTTCTTTAAAATAATTTTTTTAAATCAAATGTTCTTGCTACAAACTTAGAGAAAAAAACTCTTTGGGTGAACTGCCAAGTGATCTCTGACCTTCCTGGTCAGAGCAGGAGAAAGACCTGTGGGGCTCTGTTCCATGAAAATCAACCAGTGGTGACAAATGACAGCAGGTCACTGTTTTTTCCATTATTAATGCAGAGGGACTTCAGACAGAGCCCTCTTTTGGGTTAGTTGGAGTACAAAGGGAAGATATGGCAGCCTTTTGAAACTTGAGGGATGTACAGTCTCGGGACAATGGAGAGGTAGCCCCACAATAAACCAGCCAAAATGTGTGCTACTTGGTCTATGCTCTGACTGAAGGACGCAGTGAAGAGAATTAGACACAGATTTTGCAGCCAAGGTGGAAAGAGATGAAATAAAAAAAGTGAATTGTTTTGTAGCAATTGTTTTCCTCACTTATTCCTCAATTGTATTTGGTTAGGCCATGACCATCTTTCATTTAGGGGGAGATCTGGTCATATTTGCTTCCAAGTAAGAGCTCATTATTTTGAGCTTGACATTTTTAAACGTTTTCCTTAGTGGGAATAAACAATGGGGTTCCCATGTAGCTGAGAACTTTGCAAAGTCAGATGAGATGTTCTGACTCTTGGTTGTTTTGATCAGATGGTCTCACCAGAAAGTGTTTCCAAAGGTATTTCATTCCTTCCATCCCAACTGTTATCAGGAGCTGGCTAAGAGAAGGGATATCTGTCTAGTTTATATGCTGGGAGCTTTTGCTAAGGAAAGATTAAACAAAATCACATTCTTCTTCTCACATTCTTCAGAAGAGAAGAAGCTACCTTGAGTGTTGCTGATCCTTCATGCTCAGATTTGGGAACTAAGGGGAAAGGAACATTCTTCAGAGGCAAGAAGGCTCTTATTTCTTCCAAATATTTCTTTGGCCAGAGCAGATAATTCTTCAGTATACAGACACAAGTTTTCTTTCTGCATTTCTCAAAGAGTCCACTTAGAACTTAGATGGAGACTGTGTGCTTCATTTCTTGAAGATTTCTAAGACCTAGTTGATTAGGAAGTAGTATTTCTAACTCTTAGCTTGCAGGAAAAAAAATGACAAATCATGAGGGACATAAGAATAAGCAAGATTTAGGGAGTTATGCCTCATGAAGAAAGTTAGAAGAATTGGGTGCATAGTTCAAGATTAGGGCCTAAGAATTCCTTGTGCTTTAACAAGCTGCTGATGCTAGTCCAGGAACCACACTTGGACTTCTGAGCACCTGGAGACTACATCTGTGATTCTAAAACATTAGAATTCATAAGAATTACCTGAGGAATGTGAATAAAATGCAGTTTCCTAGGCTTCTATGTGTAGATATTCTATGTGATAGCTGTGGATGCAGCCCAGGAATATGCATTTTTGTGAGTGCCCAGGTAATAAATAGCATTACACAGGGGTCAGTTGTCATGACTTTCAGAAACATTGCTGTAGATCCAAATGAAATGACAACTGAGGAAGAAAACATTCTGATTAAACCTGAAAGGGAGGATTTCTCAGGGAGGATAGAATGAGGGTGTCTTTCAATAGAAAATGATGGCAAAAGACCCAATAACAGGAAAAACACAGATTGTCATAAATGTCAAGGTTGAGCATTCCTCTCCAGCAGTGAGAGCATCTCTGTAGCCAGGAGACCTGCTTTGTGATTCCATTTTCAAATAAAACTGCAGGTCTGAATCATGACTTTTGAAAGTTATTGCCAGGAGATTTAGAGTTTTAATAAAAATTTCCGGAAGCCAAAAGCTATTTTTGTCTAAAAGTGGCTCTTTTGAAGATCTAATAAGGTTAAGAGGTCATGGTTAGGTCAGTAGTGAAGGATGACTGAAAGGATTAAACAGTCTACTCATCTGTTGCTTCTTAGATGCCCATTGCTGGCTGAATGACATTTGGCAAATTTTTAAGCCTTAGTTTCCTCATCTGTGAAATGAAGATAGTAAAAAGATCTGCTTCAAAGCATAGTTGAGATTAGATGAGATGATTGCAACTTCACATAGTAAGCTCAGCAAGAATGTTAGCTACTTTTAGCTATTATTTTAATGTCTTGTGTTGGCATATTTAGATAACATAGTAAGGATAAAATGACAGATCAGGTTGAGTAGTCACATATATTATACATTCAGATTTTTCTGGGACAGAAAGAGATGTGATTGTATTTGTCAGATCATGTGTTTTGACTTTTGAATGAAAACATGTGTTTCCCACATGACTAACCTAATAGATTTTTCCAGTCATAGACCACACCCTAATCCTTGGTTAATTATCTTGACTGATCATGTGATTATCCAAAGATGTTGATTGAAACTATGCTCCTGAGAAAGTGCATGTTTGGTGTGAAAAAAAGCATTTATCAAATCAAGAAACACTCATTATGCCAGGACTAGATGGGGGTCTATTGGTGCTACGATGAAGAACAAACAAAACCTTCCATGAACCAGGCACCTGGGAAGAACAGGCAAGGAAACAGGTCATAGTTATGTGAGCTAAGCAGTAAGTACTGGGAGTAGCTAAGAGGAGGTGACATCCAGTTCTTAGTGGGGTCAGGGGTAGTTAGAGAAAGAATCCTAGGCAGGCAATACCAGAGTTGAATTCTGAAGGATGTAGAAGGGAACAGAGAAGGTGAAGGAAGAACATTGCAGGTAGAGGAAGGAGATAAGGCAATAGCACAGGGAAAGAGGGAGCATTTGCCAGCAAGGCTGGAGAGGCAGACAGGAGCAAGATTATAAAGTTTGGGGATGCCATGTTTTGGTGTTTGGGCTTTATCTTAAAGTCTATAGTCTGTCATGTATCATCCTTAAGTGGGTGTAGTGGTGAGAGTGGTGACACTAGTGACCTTATCAGGTTTGTGCTATTTAAAGATCACTCTGTACCAAAGTGGAGAGTGGATTGGAAGGGAGTGGGTACAGACTAGAATCCCGGAGAATAGTTTGGAGGTGGTATAGAAATCCAGGAGACAATTGGAAAGGGCCTGAACAAAGGCAGTGACAATAGAGTTCAGTAGAAGAGAATGGACTGACAAGCTAAAATTTAGGAGGTGAAATTCATAGCACTGGTTGGTTAAGGGGTGAGTAAAAGTACCAGGTAGCACACCCAACTTTTTGTCTTATATAGCATTGTAGATGGCAGGTGCCATTCACTGAGAGAGGGGCACAGGAGGTCAATTTTCTAGTGGCAGCCCCTTTACAATAGAAAAGAAGCACTTTTTGTTTTTAGCCCATTCACCTCACCCATCCATCCATCCTTCTATTCATTCATCTATAAAATATCTATTGAGCCCTACTATGAGCCATACATTTAGTCTCTGTTCTTTAGTTGCTTCATGTAGGGCCTAGGATCTCTGTCCTCACAGAGCTTACATACTTTTAATAGCTTCACCAAGACACTATCATTTGACCTCTGACCCACAGCAGACTAGCTGTTTGAAATTTAAGAGCTTTTACTGTATTTCTCCTGTTTTAATTCAGGCAAGTTTTAGTTAAAAGTGAATGTATTCTGAGAGAACCAAGACAGTGGCATAAGGTATACATCTGTACGTGCTGCCTCTCACAACCATACCAAAACTACAACTAAAAGACAAAACGACTATCCCCCAGAACCACAGGAAAGCTGGCAGAGTGGAAGTTCTCTAACTAGAAGGAAAGAAAAAAGTACACTGACACCTGGTAGGATGTCAGAGACTCAGAAAGGCAGAGGTATGGAGACCTGGGCAAATCGGGCCGGCGTGCACTGTTTTTTTTCAATTGGGAGGGAATTACAAGTTCCTAACTGCTCTGAACTCCAGTTTCTGGTGAGATTCTGGGGACCCAGATTCATACAGGGAGAAACTGGACTGTCGGCCATCGTGTCAGAAAGAGAGGGTGGCTTTCTCACAGAGGTATGCACAGGAATCATTGTTTACTGCACTGGGGTGTGGGATGGGGGACATGGAACAGAATGCGGAAACACGGAGACGTGGAGAGGGCTTACTGGCAGCCATTGCTATTTGCCATGTCCTAGCCTAGTGATTCCCTGAGATCCTGCCCCGCCCAACTTACAAACCCACAGAGCTGTGCGAAGCAGCTTTTACATATGAATGGCCTGCCCTCTGGCAGCTTAACCTAACAAATTGCAACTGGGTCAGACAACTACAAAACTTCCAGCTGAGACCGATTTGGCTCAGTGGATAGAGCGTCGGCCTGTGGACTGAAGGGTCCCGGGTTCGATTCCGGTCAGGGGCATGTACCTTGTTTATGGGCACATCTCCACTGTGGGGCATGCAGGAGGTGGCTGATTGATGTCTCTCTCTCATCAATGTTTCTGACTTTCTATCTCTCTCTCTTCCTCTCTGTAAAAAATCAATAAAATACATTAAAAAAACAACAACAACAAAAAACTTCCAAACTCCAAGCAAAGAGGAGAAATCTGCAGATATCTCTGTAGCTCCTGCTGAGTGGCCTCAGACATTAGCTGACTTGCACCTCCTTGGAGATCCAGGAACAAGTGTACCTAGAGGTCAGTGTGAGAAAACACCAGATTTCAATTCCTCACATACATAAGTGACACACTCAAGAGGCAGACTCTGTGAGCACCAAAGCCCCATTGAAGCAAGTCCTGCCCCATAGGGTTGTCTCCAGCACAGCAGTTCTTCCATTATAGACATAGCTAATCCTCAGTCAATTGGCTTGGAGGTCAATTTCTCCCAGTGTACCAATAACAATCAAGGCTTAACTACAACAAGACTGTGTACCCAGCCCATAAAAGGGTGTACCAAGAATGTCCATCTCAGGTGATTGGGGAGGCAGAGCTACTGGGCCATAAAGGACAACTATCACACAAAGCCACTCCATCAACACCGGGAAGCAGCCAAAATGTGAAGACAAAGAAACATGTCACGAATGAAAGAAATGGAGGAAAGTGAACTACTGGACATAGAGTTCAAAACCACATTTATAAGGTTACTCAAGAATCTTCTACAAACCACTGAGAAACTTAGTGAGACTTCTGAGAAACTTAGTGAGACCTTCAGGGATCTTAATGAGAATACCAAAAAAAAAAAAAAAAAAAAAAAAAAAAAAAAAAGAAAAGGACCAGCCTGAAATTAAGCATACACTGTCTGAAATAAAGAATAATATACAGAAGTCCAATAGAAGACTAGAGGACCTCAAGAGTCAAACCAAAGATTTGAAATACAAGGAAGCAAAAACACCCAACCAGAAAAACAGAAAGAAAAAAGAGTCCAAAAATGTGAAGATAGTGTAAGGAGCCTCTGGGATGACTTCAAGCATATGAACATCAGAATTATGGGGGTACCAGAAGAAGAGAGAGAGCAAGATACTGAAAAACTATTTGAAGAAATAATGACTGAAAAATTTCCCTACCTGGTGAAAGAAATGGATTTACAAGTCCAGAAAGCGCACAGAACCCCAAACAAAAGGAATCAAAAGAGGACCACACCAAGACACATCATAATTAAAATGCCAACAGCAAAAGACAAAGAGAGAATCTTGAAAGCAGCAAGAAAAAATAGTTACCTACAAGGGAGTACCCATACGACTGTCAACTGATTTCTCAACAGAAACTATGTAGGCCAGAAAGGAGTGGCAAGAAATATTCAAAGTGATGAATACCAAGAACCTACAACCAAGATTACTCTACCCAGCAAAGCTATCATTCAGAATTGAAGGTCAGATAAAGAGCTTCACAGGTAAGAAAAAGCTAAGGGAGTTCATCACCACCAAACCAGGATTATACAAAATGCTGAAGGGTATTCTTTAAGAAGAGGAAGAAGAAGAAAAAGGTAAAGCTAAAAATTATGAACAACAAAGTGATAACAAATACATACCTATCAATAAGTGAATCTAAAACTCAAGTGAATAAAGAATCTGATGAACAGAATAAACTGACGAATATAATAGAATCAGGGGCATTGAAAGGGAACGGACCGGCAATTCTTGGGGGAAAAGGAGTATGAGAGGTGTGAGAAGAGATTGGACAAAAATCTTACACCTATGGATGAGGACAGTGACGGGGAAATAAGGACATGGGGAGGGGGGTGATGAATCAGGTGGAGGGGAGCTTTGGGGGAAAAAAAAGGAACATCTGTAATAATGATAATACAAAAAGACTGTCTCAAATCCACATATTAAAATTGCCAAACTTAAAAAAAAAAGAAGTGAATGCATTCTATTTTCATGGCTCTTTGATTTTGCACTCTGATGAACATTTTACATATATAATCTCTTTTAATTCTTAGAAAACTCCTATGAGATAGATACTATTGCCTCAAATAAGGAAAACAAGACTTGAGGAGGTAAGTAATTTGCCTAAGATAGCAAAGGAAGTAAGTGCAGAGGGGTCATCCAACCCAGACTGTCTGATCCCAGTTGTGCTTTGCTACCCTGCAGCCTCATCTTAGCATGCTTTTGCATATTGTGTGGTATGGTGGTGTGTGCTCCTATTGCACTTACTAGACTGCTGTGGTTCTCCTTCACCAGGTTGTTAAATGGATGTATCTTGGGACTGGGGTGTTAATGGTTGCATCACATCCTAGGAAATGCTGTCTGATGAAGAGTGTCAGGCCCTCCCAGCTCCCAACATCCAGGGGCTCTAGAGGAGTTGGAATCACATTTGTCACAGAAACCCTCCTGATATTGAATTTACATAGTCTGAGAGAGTCAGGTAGATCAGAATTGACCCCTGGCAAAGCCATATGCTCCCAATACATCTGCAGCTTTCTTTCTCTGAGAAATGGATAGAAGCAGTGTGCCCTTGAACCAGCCCAAACACAGAGTGAAAAAAAGAATTTAGGAGATAAACCTAAATTGCTCTTCAGGCACCTATTATTGCAGGTTCAACATGGACTTTTTTAAGCTAGTCATTAAACAGAGTGCAGTGTGGTCTAAGGTAAAGACCCCAGAATGGAATCAAGGATCCCTGGGTTCAAATTTAGACTCTGCCCTTTATGGGTCATGTAGCTTTGAGCAATTTTTTTTTCTTTTCTGAGCTTCTTTACCCATAAAATGGACTAATACTTAACACAGTGTTAAAAATATTAAATGGACATGTAAAACCATCTAAATCGATCTTGGTCTACAGAAGGCCCACATCCCCTCTACACAATAAATGTTCATTGATTGAATGTTACTGATGCCTTGTCAATAATCAAAGTACTCTCTTTCTAATTAAGGTCACTTATTTGGTGACTGAGAAAAACAGCTACTAGCCTTATTTTTGAATTGATATAAGGGGAATTATTTGGTTTCCTCTGTTCTAGCCACCAAAATGGTTGACAATACAAAGACAGGAGTTATGGGGGTAGGAACAGAGAAGGAAAGAGACTCCTATTGGGAGAAAGGCTAATCAAGTAAGGTGGCTCCCATAACCCTGCATGACTGAATTAGCTATTAATGGTGGGCCCTGAAGTAGAGGTAGGCTTTAGGCCAAGTGATATAAGAGAAGATAAGACAGAACCTTTCTTTGTGTATATTGGGGTGTTGTTGCCAAGGACTTTACTGGCAGGCTTATCTGAGGCGGGTACCCTGTGGGTTACTGGCTGCCCCCTTTCTCAGCTGCTAGAAGATTAGGAAGGAAACCAAACTCCCAGCCTACTGTCATTGCACATCAAGACACCAGGGAGAAGTAATCTGGATTCTTCTACATTGTACTGTGTGCACTGTCAGAGAAGATCCATATAGCAAGGGGTACTGACAGCTTGTATGTTGGTCTGGAAGTAGAGAAAGCCTCTTGTCAGGGGGACTTTGGCCTTTTGGTTTTGTAGTCAGCCAGACATTTTACATATATTATCTCTTTCCATTCTCAAAAGAACCCTCTTAGTAGATACTGTTGCTGAAAATAAAGAATTTCACAGATTGAAGTGAATTCTCCTTTGCCTCATCTTTCCTTTCTTCCTTTTTCTTTACCAACTCCAGCACCAGCACCTTTCCAAAGCCTTTGGTAAAAGTCTATAGGCATGAGATATCTCACAATTTGCAGGGGAATGTTGTCTCTTCTCTTTCCTGACCCATCTGCCTGACAACCAGAGAGCCTAGATGCCAATGTTCCTTCTTCTCTTTTGAAGATGTCTCCCAGCCACTTTCCTCTTAGCTTTTGCTGGAGGTCTGCTGCTGCTGCATGTGGCGCTGGTTTTTGTCTGTTTTATCTTCACTTATACAAGAACATGACATTTGGAATCTGAGAGGCGAGGGGTCATGACCAGCTTTGCCACCCACTGGCTAGTCAAGTTATTTAAGAGCTTTGAACCTTCGTTTCTCCTACAAAATGGAAATATTATTCTCTGCCCAACAAAGTTGTAAAGCTCATGTGGCAAATGCAAAGCACCAAGCAGGTGTTTAATGCATGGTAAGTGCTCACTAACTGTTCTCACTTGTTGCTAGGAAACACAACCACTGAAGACTCATCCCTCAGTGACTGCAGGAGTGGAAGCAGTGTGGGGGTCTATTCGAGGCAGCCAATATTTTTTGAATAAAATAAAACTAACAATATTTTAATGACTTCTGGAATGCATTTTCTGCATCTGTCTTCTTGAGTTTTCTTTGGCCTATCATTTCTTTCCTTCTCATAATCACCTTTCAGCTGGAGATCCTTTAACCAGTTGTCCTAAGACTGGTTTCCAGGTCCCTGAAACTCCTAGGATCACTGTCATGCCCTGAATTATCCAGGTGAACCCGTCTTTGAGGTAGAAGACCCTAATCTAGGGCACTCTCAAGTCACATGGAGGAGTGGGAAACAGCAGCAGTGACACGGGGGCTTGACTGTATTTCTGGGTTTTCTTAATTTACTCCCTTGCTTTATAAAAAAAATAACATCGATTGCACACTAGTTAGTTGAATCTTTTCATTTGACAGATGAGAGAAAAATTAGACTAATTAAAAATATTCTTTTATATTTGTTAACAATTTGGGGACTGGATTCAGTCATCCTCCTGAAAGTCTAGGAATAGCCATTTTTTCAAGAATGGCCACGAGTGAAACCAAGCTAGCTGCCAGGCATTTTTACCAGCAAAGGCCACGAGCTTCTAGTGACCCTTTTCTGATAATATAAGAACTTTTTAGGGCAACAGACTTTTGAAGACATCAAAACATGAAAATGTTTCTTTGGGCTTAGAAGGCTACAAAGAGGATACTACAGCTATTTCTAGAAATAGGAGCTCTTGAAGAGAAAGTATTCCCCTTTATGGTTTACGCTTTGATAATCAGGCTCCTTGAATGGGTCACAATTTAGTCAGTTAGGCCTTCTGTGTCAACATGCTACCCACTGGATGGGTTGTGTGTTATTTTGAAGTGGTAGAGACTATGCTGAGCCTGCAGGCAGGAGACCCGCCTTCCAGCCCCAGTTCTCATATACACTGGCCTGTGACACTACAGAGTTGGTTGGGGCTGCCCAGCCTCAGTTTCCTCATCCTACAATGGAAGACTCTGAATAGCTGACTTCTAAGGTTTCTCCAAATTTCCTGACATCTTGAGATAACACAATACAGGCTAAGGAAGAAGGGCCCATGTGTTCTTCAAGTGCCGCCACTAAGGAGTGTAATGCCCAACTATTTCCATAGCTGCCATTTTTAAAAGAGAAAGAAATATGTGTTTTTATGTAAGATCTTCTGATTATTAGAGTTGGCAAGTAATTCAACTTTTTAAAAAGAACGTTGCATAGGCCCAAAACTACACATCTGGGGAAAATGATGGCTAGCTTACATTAATTATAAATTTTCATAAGGTTCATCTTAATTAAAAAACAAAACAAATAATCTCACTTATTACTCTAGAGGATTTTCTGTGTTATTGGTTGTATTATTGTTCCTACTTGTGAAGCTAGTAGACTAGTGTCAGGTTATTAAGGTAAATAATAATCTAGCAACATCAAGCAGCTATGATAATAACACAAAGGACAATGCAAACCAAATTGAATTATAATTGAATGATGACTATTGGTAAGAATCAAGAATACTCTATTTGTTGACATTTTACACATTTTAAATCCCAAGTGCCTTTGGAAGTTTAGTAATTGTGTTAACCAAAGTTTAGATCAAGGGTTAAAATGGAGGGGGGGAAGGAAAGCAGGTGGGCTTAGTTCTAAGGCCAGGATATCAAGTCCTGTAAGGGGCCCATGGCTGTCACCTCACAGGTGCTGCAGAGGCCATCTGTGTCACCTCACACCCAGCTGCCCTGGCCCATCAGAAATATTGTCACCACATCTAATCCACCCTGCATGCTGTCCCCTGTTCTCACTACTCATTGGAATGGGCACTTGGTGACCCTCAGACATGGAGCTGTGGATGGAAGAATCTTTTCCAAGAGTGGGCAGTGGCCCTTTGGTACAAGGTAAAGTGAGCCCCAGCAATCAGGAAGGAGACTTTATAAATAACTATTTTTGTTCTCTGAGTCTGTTTTTTGTGCCTGCTGTTCCTGCCAACAGATTTGTCTTGGCTCAGTGTATTTCAGCTTCACGCGGCAAGGTATTCCCTGGCTTTTTTTTTCATGCTGGGGACAGGACTGGTGCTCATGGCACTAAGAAAAATCTACAGTGGTGAATGAAAGGGAGGACTGAAGACAAGAGATCAGAAGAAGGTGGGGAACAAAAACATGGGAGAGCTCGAGGAAGGGCTAAAGAAAACAGAAAGGAACAGAAAGAAGGGAAAGACCCCACTAAGCATGTATTTTATAGTATTTTATGGAATCCTCTTAATAACCTATGAAGACATCTAAGTCATTTTAATGTGTGAAAAATTACCTGTAAAATCACAGGGGACAGATTATTTGCACTTAAATGGCCTTTGGAGTTCAGGGATTCCAAGCCAGGAAATCACAAGTTCCAAGGATTCTTTCAAAGAGTCCAGGAATTGCAGGCAACATTTCTTAATGTGGAATAGTGTTTGTGCATTTGCTCATTGTAAAGAATGCATAGGCTAACTAGTGGATTTATTTATTTTTTATTGGAATGGAATTAACTCAATTATCTCGAGAGGCATTGACTGAATGGCAAATAGGTGTTGTTGAATAATAAAAATGGGAAAGTGAGTTACTACCTAGAACAACTTAATGGATATCTTATTCAATACTAGAGGCCCAGTGCATGAATTTTCATGCACTGGAGCGGGGGGGGAGTCCCTCACCTTGGCCTGCCCCTCTCATAATCTGAGAGCCTTCAGGAGCAGGAGATGACCTGGTGATCAGAGGAAGATGACACCCCATCACACCTCTGCTGCTGCCACTGCTGGCAGCACAAGCCTCGGCTGGCCCTGGTTACCTGAGTCTCAGGCTGGTCCTGGGCAGCTGGGAAACTGAGGGGACTGGGCACTACCATCTTTGAGGGTGGGAGGTTAATTAGCATATTTTCTCCTTATTGGTTGTGGGCCCTGCCATCTTTGCAAAGGCTTGAGGGTCAATTAGCATATTCCCTCTTTATTAGATAGGATGGCTTGAATACTAGGGGTGCTCAGGAATGAATAAAAACAGTGCCCTCTTTGATAGTACAAGGGTGCATGCAGAACCAGTACTCCATCCCAGCTCTGGATATTGGATCTCTTCAAAACCATAATAGCCTTCTCATAGTACAGACTAGCAAGCTGAAACCAGTCCTGATGATGGAATTCAAACCCTAGCTCCTATTGCTATGCCCCAGAGACATTGAGAGAAATGGAAAAGTCAATCAGAGACACACAGCTAGTGACCGTGAAACTGGGCAATTCTTATTTTTGCTTGTGGGCTGGCTTGGCTCACAACTACTACTCCTGCCATGGACAATCAGGAGATCCCAGTTCTAGGTTGGTTGGCTTTGGCTGGTCAGGACCCCTTGGCACTCTTTGCTACAGTGTCTGAGTTCTGGGCAAACCTATTGGTCTCTTATCCTCACTCTTACCCAAAAGTAATAAAGGGTCAAACGTGCTGGCCCCACATCCAGAGCGACCTCTCCACACCTTCAAGGGTAAGTTTGGGCTTCAGAGAATGTCTTCTCTCGGAACAGTGACCCTTTTCTTCCACATAAGAGAGTTTGTGTTGGTTTCCAAGGTCTATGGACATATTCTCCATCAGTAGGCTCTCCCAAATTCTGTCTGGCACCTGACAGTATCTCCTCCTAAAGGCAGGACTCCAGCACAAAGCCTGCCAAAGTCTGAAATCAGATCCTCCCCCAACTTGGCACCCAGGGACACACACATGTGCGCGTGTCAGAACACAGGCAGGCCAGAACAGGGAGCTTCTCTGAGACTCCATCTACAGTTACTATACTTGCTCACAGACACTGCCGCTCTGAGACCCACAGCCCAGCTTGAGAACTGCCACAGTGATGTGAATGCCACCACATGGCCCTGCCACTTTGGGGGTGACCCTCGGGACAGACAGCTGGTGAGGCAGCTAGGGTTTTGCCTTCTGAGGGCCCGAGTCTCTGGAGTGTTTTTCCACTTAGTATCTGTCCTTGCCAAGAGAAAATAGCTCCCTTCCCCCATCCAAAAAAAAAAAAAAAATTCAGTGTTTGGCTGCTTTTAGCAATCCTTTCTTCCTTTGAAGTTTTATTCGTGGAATGAAAATCCCCTTTAGGACGATTTGGCTGAGGCTAGAGGGCTCTGAACAAGCTTGCTCTCACAGTTTTCAGAGAACAAAGTCAAACACTGGGACCAAATGAAACCTGCTCCCAGAGGGGAAGGACAGAGGCAGATGTGTGCTCGCAAGTTCTCAGTAGCTTTCTGATTCTGAACTATGCTCTACCAACATTCACATACCCTTCAGCCCAGGAAAGTGGGACAGTGAAAGCCTAGGTGAGCAAGGACAGTGGATTAGAAGGGAAGCCCTGAATGTCCAGAGAGGACAGGCCACTTTGCTGGGATTGAGCTCTTGCTGAGGAAGGCCAGTTCCAGGGCCTAATCAAATAAGTCTAGAAACTAGCAATGGTCTGGGTGAGCTGGGGCAAATCCCAGAAGCAGGATAGCAACCTGACCTTACCGTCATTCCCAGGTGGGCCCTGAGAGAGACAGCCGAGCTTTGCCTCCCACTTCCCTCCCTCCTGCCCCAGCTCACACCCCTCTGTTGAGAATCCCATATCCAATGTTCTTTGTGCTGAACCCGCACTAGATGCTTAATAAACCAAAGGCTCCCTGCTTCTCCCCCCACCCATGGTCATTGCATCTACCTGCTATGGTAGGTACTATGGTGGTTATTTTGTAGATGTGTTTGAGAATGTTGTTCTTTGGCAAATGCAAGGGTAGATTGTCAAGGTGTCTGAGAAGATGCAATCTGAATGAGTCTGCATCTCCTTGCTTCCTTCCACAACCAGCTTTTTTGGCATGAGGCAATGCCTGAGTTATGATAGGTCAAGTTACAAAAGTTCCTTGGTTAAGCCACTTGTTTGTCACTCTGAGCACATCTCCCCATAGAAACAATGTTATGTTGACTTTGATTCCTAGACTAACCTACAAAAGCCAATTAACCCATTACATACCCTATGTCTGGTTTGGAGACAGCTTGGTAGAACCGAAGAAGCTCTGATTAGAAGCCAGAAAGGCTTAGGTTCAAGCCACAGGTCAATCACTTACTTGCTCTGGGGCTTTGGGCAAGTCAGTTAATCTCTGTAACTTAGTTGCTTCATCTTTGAATTGGGATATATAACCTACGTTGCAGGGATTGTTAGGAATGTTAATTGAGAAAGTATAGATAGGCCACATGGCATACACTCAAATAATGGTGCAAATAGAACTCCATTCCTATGTGTAAAACTAGCTTTGGGGCCTCATGGATTCTGAGTTCCAGCTGGAAATACAAGTGGCATGTCTTTCCTGCTAAATTTGGATTGGAGAATCTTTGCTTTCCTCAACTTCCTGGGGAAAAACACAGGACAATTCTTCCACCCTAAAATCCCTGGTGGCCACACTGAAGTCTGGGCTGGAGTTTTTATGGAGTGAGGAGAAAAGGTAGGAAGGGGAGTAAAGAACATAACATAAGGATGCATTCGATTTCTTCTTTCTGCTATGGTAAAACTACAAGATGATCTGATTACTTCCTCCTGAGTTTCCTGTGCCTTCTACACCATCCACCAGGTGGATGCCTCTTGTTCAGAATTAAATAGTTTAATTTAATTAAGTAGTTCCCTCCTTGCTTCCTCTACCTTTTCAGTCATGAAATTGTTAGCAAGGCAAGTCAACAATTCATTAGATGGGAGGTGCATGAATAAATACTCCCTTCCAGTCCCTATTTCATCTTCTTCCTCTGCCAGTTTAAAAAATCTTAAATGGGAAGGCATTCCACCAGAACCTGGCTCTGCCTGAGAAGACTAGTAGACACTGCCAGCAAATCCTTTTTGCTTCGCCCTTTTGAAAAATCTCATGCATATGGTTTTGGCTTTGCTTCTGTTCTGACATTTGTGACTTCTTATACCGTGTGTACACTCCTAACACCCATTTCAATGACTGAGCTCATGTGCACTTGTCCCCCGCTCCCCTCCTGCAATCTGGCTTGGCATTTTGGCTGTGTGCTCTACCCTACTCTCTCTCTGCTGTCTCCAGGGAGGTCACGTTCATCTCCTCTGACGAACACGACTCCCCTTTGCTTCCTCTCTGTGCAGTTGGCAAATGTGCCACACTGTGTCTATGACCTGCTGCTCCTCCATCTAGTTCCTCGGGAGAACTGCTTGGCATCTATCTCTTCTGCTGGGCCTCTTACTTCTAGTTCACACCTGCTGCTCCACTGTGGGCTGTGATTTTAGAGTTTCATTTGAACATTCTGCTTTATCCCCCTTAAGTCATTTTAAAGCTCTCCTACTTGGTCTTCAAATTTTTGACCACAAATGTTTCTTTTGGTTTATGTGACAAGCTCCCAATGCTAGGGGCCTGTCATTCCAGCATTGAAATCCACGGTCCAGAAGAACCGCTGTTCTCAAATCAGCTACAGAGCAGCTCTGTATCCACCCTACGTGTCTGGTTTTTCTACAAGTACCAGAAGAGACTAAAACATTTAGAGGCTGAGGAAGAGACTAAAACATTTCCTCTGCTCCACGTCTCCTACTTTCCTACCTAAGACACTAGAGTCACTGAGATACTGGCCAGGATTCTTCTGGACGTCTCTCTCAGCCCACATCCACAGGCAGAAGGGAGACATTTTGTGGTTACAAGTTTTCCTTTACTCCTTTTCATCTCTAACACAGGGATCTCTCCATTGTGAATTCGGCAAAATAGTGGTCTCATTAGATGTTCTGAAATAAGAAGATTCTGTAGTCAAGTGCATTTGGGTACTTTATCCTGTTTTTTAAAAGGTCTCAATAGGTTGGAATCCAGATTAAAGCTTTACAACATCGTACAGAAAATAAATATATTTAATTTGGAATTTCCCAGTGTACTTGATGATTGACCTCTCCACCCTCTACCTTCCTATGAATTTCCTTTTAACATTTCATGGAATTTGCTTTAACCAATGTTACTTTAATACACACCTGAAGGAGAGGACTTGGGTGGCTACCTCCATAGGTTATTTTCAAACCTAATGATGATCTCCTTAGCTGTTCTGTTTTCCCTCCTCCAGAAGGTCCAAACCCATCCTCCTTGGGTACAGTCTCATACTTCTATTTTTATTCCCTAATCAGGGGTTGGGCATTTCTTCTTTACTTCCATGTTAAATCAGTTTCTTAATCAAACTCTGTTTTATGTTCTCTTTAACATTCTGAGTCCATTTCCTTTCTTGTTCATTTATTTTATGACACCTTGGAATCCTTCAACAGTGTGAATACAATGACTTCTTAAGTTTTCCTGAAGCCCATTCATTCTATTCTTTGGTGAGACCAGTTTACATTTGCATCACCAATAATTTGTGACCAAGTTAAAGCAAGGAAAATAAATAATTGGTCCCCATCACTTCACTATGATTATAGTTCCTTGGAGGCTCATGGAACTCTTGAGCTCAAAAATGTGTTTATTTTGTTTTTAATTTTTTGTTGTTAATCCTTACCTGAGGATATTTTTTCCATTGATTTTTAAAAAGAGTGGAAAAGAGGAAGGGGGAGAAAGATAGATATATGGAAAGAGAGAGCGAGAGAACACGAGAGAGAGAGAGAGAGAGAGAGAGAGAGAGAGAGATGAGAGAGAAACATTATTTGATTGACTCCTGCAGGTGCCACAACAGGTATATGCCCTGACCAGGAATTGAACCTGTTATCTTCTGGCATATAGGACTATACTCCAACCAACTGAGCTATCTGGCCAGGGTCACATTTGTTTTTAAAATTGGAAGAGTTTATATACACACCTGGAGCCCAGTTTCTCTTGAGAAATAAGATCTGTTCATACTTGGCTGCTTTCCAGCTTGAAAATAATTGGCTGGAGCTGAGTACTGGCTGCTCGCATTATACAGGGCACATGCTCTCCACTTTGCTAGAGTCCCTATAACTCCTTAAAGCTTTATATACACTTACTTCCCCCATATACATTAACTCTCTAGCTTCTGCTGGCATTTGGATTTGTGAACTTGCATAGAGACCTTTGCAGTTCCCTCCAGAAATTTTTCTAGAAGTTGACTCAAAAATGTCTCCCTTCTCAATCTGATCCTTTCCATCTGAGCTGTTAGTACCTTTGCTTATGAATCCTAATATGTATTTGATTTCAAGCTGGGTAGGAGCTGAAGCTGTTGGCATTTGCAAATATTACATACACAGCAATAAAATATAATCCACCTTTTCTGGGAAAAATATTTTCAGTTCTGTATTTATAAGTCAGGCACAACCTGGCTTTCTCAATTATTTAACAATCATGGGACAGTGAGTAATGAACTTGTCCTTTAACTATTGGAGAAGCAGCTTAAGCTCTTGTTTACCTTTCCTTTGAAATATCCATTTTGCTAGATTGGATAGTTATTGTGAATATTAATATGATAATATAAAGTCTTGATTATTAAAGGACATATTATCCAGTATTCAAATCTCTTCTTTTTTTGATGTTCTGTTGTTGACTATTGCATTTTACTTTAGTACACTCATCACCAGTTGGGTGGGAACCAGGTCATCAGCTCAAATTAGAGGGGCAGCCTGTTGTGTTATCTTCACCCCAACAATGCACATGTCTGCAGAAGCCCTGGTTGTGAGCAGCCTCCATTCTTCTCCTTGTCCAGGCTCAGATACAAGGTGATGCAGTAGAGGAAAGGGAAAGCCTGATTAAGTAGAATGCTTTGTGCTGACAGCTCCAGTCAAAGTTTTACTAAGACTAACAGTTTTGGGTTTGTATTTATCCATGATGCTTCTAACACCTCTTGTCTCATAGTAACTCAAAGCTGGAGATAGATTACAGACACACTTTTAGCTCATTGAGTTCAAAGGCAAGGTGGGGTACTTGGTTTGATTGGCACTTTGGAATGCTCTCCAAAGAGGCCACTTTCCAGATTAAAGGAACCCTTCATTCAACAGAATAGAAAAGATATTGTTACTAGACAATGAGGAATTTCCATCTAGGGGTAAATTCAATAAACATGAATATTCAACAATTATGTAAGTCCCTAACGCTTTAGCAATTTGAGGGTATAAGTACATTCTTGAAATGAGGAGAGCCCCTCTTTCATTGAAGAGCATTAGGAGATCAGGAAAATGCTCTCTTAGGAAAATGTGAAGTGGTAAAAAAAAACACTAATCACTCCTACAATCTTCAAAGCAGAGATCTGATGACCACCCTCCCCCACCCCAGAGTGGTATTATAGAAGAGATACTTATACTGGGAAGGGGACACATACCTAAAGTCCTGGCCAGAGCTGTGGTTCTATAAGTTATTATAGCCAAGAATCACTATGCATCAAACTTGGAGATTCTACAATGTACTGTTGCTTGTTCTACTCACAAATCCCTGTAGTAATCTGTAGCATCATACCAACAGCTAAAACATTAGAATCCATTTATTTATCTACTCTCATTCTCATAAGCATATTATGAGATAGTTATAATTTCCATTTTTACACAACAAAAAATTAAGAATCAGAGAAGTGAGTAACTTTCCCAAATGCATCAGTTAAATAAGAGGCAGTTTGGGAGTTGAAACTCAGTTCTGATTTTGAACACAGTGAAACCCGGGAATTAGTGTCTCTATTTCACACAAAAATGACACAGCTGGACAAAATATCCATTTATCCAGCGTTTCTTGAGAGATAGTTCAGTTATTTCACTAAGAAGAGTTACTGAGTTTTCTGGTAAGTCCAGAAAAAAGCTGCTTTCAAAATTTCCTTTGGCCAAATAGTAAAAGCATTAAATTTTTCTTTAGTAAATATTGATTTAAATAAAGAATTAAAATTTATCACTTGAATCTTCGTTGAGAATATATATTACTCTTCCACCTTGTTTTTCAAGTTCTTTTTAATAAAACGTGTGCAAGTGTGAACTGTGTAAGGAAAATACATTGAAATGAATATACTGATCACATCAACTCTAAATATAAAGATGGACTTTGTTATGTCCAAAAATGCTCTAAAGCAAAGGATAATACTTTCCAAAGTTTTAATTAGTAAAATATAAACAGGGTTAATAAACTCTAGTATACTTTTCTCTGTAGCTAAAACAAACAGAAACCATGTTAAGTTTAAAAGCCACCTAAGTCAAATTCTGCATGAAAGAATTTGAAATCATAGTAGTGAGAAAGAGAGAATGACGCGTGTGTGTGTGTGTGTGTGTGTGTGTGTGTGTGTGTGTGTTCTTCAATATGGTCTTCTACCTCCACAAGCAAATAGCATGCTGCAAAGTTAATGGTTTGTAAGAAAGCTGTGAGGTTGGTTTCCATAGTTTTTCTGGCTCTGATATGTACTAACTCCCCAGGTTAGCAGAGTTGGTTCCTGTTATCTCTCTGATGCCAAACTCTTCTTTCTGTTTCCTCCTGGGCAAGAGGAAGGGGGTAGGGTACCTCTTCTCTTCTCTCCCTGGGTCTCTGTCTGACCTAATACCCTTTACTATTCTAACACTTCAGCAAGTGTCAGCCCACGTTCCTAGGAGCTGAAATTTTGGTTCTGGAAAGACTTTTTGTTTTGTTAATCCTCAACTGAGGATATATTTTTTTCTATTGCTTTTTCAGAGAGAGTGGGAGAGAAGAAGGAAAGGGGAGGGAGAGAAAGGAAGAGAGAGAGAGAGAGAGAGAGAGAGAGAGAGAGAGAGAGAGAGAGAGA
>JAAGEH010002304.1:0-183562 GCA_011751065.1 Lasiurus cinereus | reverse complement strand
AACAGAACCACTGGAAATGAGAAGCTTGTTTTCCAGGCCAGGAGATATGTGACCTCCATGAGAAAGGAGACCAGAGCTCTCCTATATCTCCACTGAATCCCAGACCCCATCATAGCGCATTACACGTAATTAGCACTCAATTAACATACACCAGTGGATAGATGGGTGAATTAATGAATACATTTTGGAAATCCACAAGTTCTGCTGGGGTATGCCTGGTATTTAGAATTCAGAAGCCACGATCTGCCTTGAGTGACTTCTTGCATGTTGCATTGCTCTTTAATGGGGTTAGGTGGGAGGAGAATGTTTATATTTCTGTATGTTCATCTCCTTTTTTAGCTTAAGTTCTAAATTATTTGCCACAATTTTTTTTTTGTATCTTTGGAGGCATGGTGAAGGGAACCTTGCTCATAAAAAGTGTTTGATCATTGTTTTCTAATTGACAGATTAAATGTTGTAAAAGCCATGGGTTACAAAATAGTAAGCATTGCAATTAAAGACTGTAGATATTATAAGGGCACTAATAAATATTTTATAGCTATTAATGGAATTATCCTGTATTGGGGGACACAAGTTCTAATAGAAAAATTTCAAGAACCTTAATAGTCTACTTGATTTTAGAGAATAGAGCATTGGATAATTATATAAAAATGGGTTCTGATTTTGGCTCAGGTTATAAACCTATAGTGTAGCATACTCTATACCACTTGTGTTTTCCCTAATGTGTCTCACAAGCAAGTCCGTAATATTTAAACAGTTAGAGAGAATGATGCAATTAAAAATTACACATATTGTTGCTTTCCTATAGCCATTGCTATTTAACTCTGTTGAAGCATAGAGTTAATAAGGCTAAGTTCAAGAGTTAACATCCTTTGTAGTCCAGTTACCTTTTATTCTGTTTCTGGCTATAAACTAAATACCAAATTCTAGCCTGCCAACACCCAAAAGCATGCTTTGGCTAAAGGAGATTGGTTGGGAATGTATTGGGGGTTCAGCAGAAATCAATTTTACTAGGGACAAGCAGCTCACAATACATATTCCACTAATGTCATCTTAAATGATCCATTTATGCATTCATTCAACATCTGTGGAGTGCCTGCCTTGGATCCAGCTCTCTACTAGACTCTGGGGATGTAACAAGGAGTGTGACAATATATCTGCTTTGGAAGGGCTCTCAGAGTTATTTTAAGGACCTCGTCTTAGTCCGTTCAGGCGTTTATGACAGAGTACCACAGTCTGGGTAGCTTATAAACACCAGACATTTATTTCTTAAGGTCCTGGATGCTAGGAGGCTGAGATCAGGGTACCGCGAGACTGAGAAAGAGTCTTCTCCAGGTCACAGGCCTCTGATTGTGATCTTGCAAGCTGGAAAGGGTCATGGCTCTCTAAGGGATCCCTGTTGAGAGCATTAATCCCATGCATGAGGACTTCACTTTGTGACCTAATCACCCTTCAAAATCCCTACATGCTATTGCTAGCCCAGTGGGCATCACGGTACTGTATGTGAATTTGGGGGTGGAGGGGGTCACAAACTGTCAGATAATAGAATACTTCAGATATCCAAGAGTTGGTTGTTTCTAGAGAAGGATTGTGAATTTTTCCCCTTTGGTTGGTTGGTTAAAAGATATTTAAACTTAAGCCACATTTTTTACCTGAAAGTCTTCTAATACAATCTCTTGCCCGTCAAAATGTTTTCTAGACATACATAAATATTAAATAAATATTTAGTTTTAGATAAATGTTCTGTATTATCTTTGTAAATTTACTGAAGCATTTAAGAAGGCTGACATAATAAGGCAAATTTGTTACTATCTAGAAACAAGTAAAATATTTTACTGCATGCTCAAAAATAGATATTCAAAAAAGAGCAATAAAAAAATCAACCAGAGTATTGTTTTGAATTCTTTCTGTTTATAAGACATCAGTCTGGGTGCTAGCAAAATATAGATTTCAAATATAGTTTCCCAACTTTAAGAAGCATACAAATCGCAAATCATATTGTTATATCCATTTGGACTAAGTAATATCTGGTGGGGCAAAAGTAGGTTTACAGTTGTAAGTATGTGAAACAGAGTTTATTCTTGTATTATCATTTATTATTGTATTATTTTCCATAGGAACAACTGTAAAAATATTTTGCCCTACCCTATATGTATGCACAAAATACAAGAGGTTTTTAAAGCTTCAAACATATTAGTCTTTCCTTGATTATAATATAATAATATTTACATTAATGTCTAACTGTTTCTAAAAATTATTTGGGGTATCTTATAAATAGCATTCATCCAATACCACAGAAAATAGTGGAAAAGGAAGAAAAGAAACTAGTTGAGAATGATATGAAGTTTGTATCCTTCAAACTTTATACCATTTCTGTGATTGAGAAACTAATTAATTGGACCTTCTGTTATCCAAGAGAAAATAAGAACCACCATTAGCCACAGACTTGCCTTATCAACGAGTAAATTATTTATCAACTTCCTAGTCATTTCTGGCACACAATCCTAGAAATACTTTAGGCTTTATCATGCACAAATGCTGAATGACTTAATAGTCATTGTGAACTAAAAGAAGTTTACAACAAATGTGTCTATTTCTTGACATCACTAATAAAAATGAAAAGTTTCATATTGGAATCCAAGATAACAATGTGATTCTACAACAGACAAGCCACTGTGGACAGAATATGGCACTTTCTGGTATTGCACTTTTCTTGAGAAATATAACTCAGATTTCTTAGATTTGTGTTTGAGTTCCATATCTTTTTCTAATTTTTCTAAATTAATTTATATCAGTCAGTTTATTGATTGGGATTGATAATAAAATGTTAGGTATATAAAGTTTATCTTGTAAAGGCAACACAGAGTTTGGAGATTATACAATTCTGTGGGACTATGTGATAGCAGTAGAAAGATTATTTAATGGAAGAAAACACTTGCTTCCACCATGTTTGGTCATACTCATATAAAGAACCATATTCTCTTTTTCAGTTTTTCCCCTTTACAAACATGAGGATGATAATATAAGCTTTCTTTGTCATATGAAGTTTATGAAATTGCAAATAAATAATAGATATGTATGGGTTCTATAAACTACACTATACTTTAAAATGTCTAATACATTTATTTATAAAAAATGTAATTTATATTATAAAAATTAAACATAAATGCAGACATATATTTATAGAGTAAATATTGTTAAATGTACCAATCTGTGTTAAAATTCAGATTGTCCCAATACTCCATGGTGAGTGTCTACATATAATTACAAAAATCTGGGTGTGCTTTGTAGAAAGTCAAAAGCTCAAGTAATAGAAAAGAAAGTAGGAAAAAAATAAAAAGGAAAGAAATAAAAGAAGAAAAGAACTAAATAACATTGAGGAGTGGACTGCTAAAATCCAAAAGTAGATACTTTTAAAAAATATATTGATTTCAGAGAGGAAGCAAGAGTGATAGAAACATCAATGATGAGAGAAAATCTTTGATCGGCTGGCTCCTGTGCACCCCACAGTGGGGAATGAGCCTGTAACCCAGGCATATACCCTGACAGGGAATTGAACTGTGACGTCCTGGTTCATAAGTCAATACTCAACCACTGAGCAACAGTGGTCAGGTCAAAGTGGATACTTTTTGCATATTAACATAAAATAATGTCTAATAGATGAGTGATGTCTTAAAGTAAAAACGCAAAATTATTGTTTTTCTTGATAAGGGGTAAATTTTATTAGAATTCATAGGTAAGAGGGGATGAGAAAATGTAAATGGCTTTAGTTAAAATTTTTCACTTTTCTATGAATATAATTGTAAACATTATATTGGAAAAGGATTAAACATTTTTAAAATCTAAGACATTTTCTCTGATAATCTAAGAAAATAAGATGTTAGAGTGAAAAAGGGCAGTAAACATTTTTTGTAGTTTTACTTTTTAATCAGCTGAAGAAATTGACACACTTACATATACTCTTATAGAGGAAAGCAGATTTTGGTCATTAGACCAACGTATACATTTTAGAGAACTAAGTGACATAATTAAGTCATGGTGGAACAAATGATACACATTAAGGGATGTGAGTCTAAGGGTGCTATTGACACCTAATTCAGCCATACAAATAGAATTTTATGCATAAAAATGTTTATTAGGTATAAAAAATGAGAGAAATTATTTAAAAGCATCTGTTAACTTTTGAGATAATTTAAGTTGTATAACTAAAATGCTGCATTTCAAAGATTGAATTTGGATCAAATTGTCACTTTTTCACTTTGGTTGGTAGTACTGATTGCTTTTGATTCTAGATATTCAATATGTAATTGGGTGGTTCACTTTTATAATTATGTTAGCATATCTCTAATGGAGAGTAGCGAAATGTGTGCACTGGAATCTAGGTTGTGATGAGGGTTATAATTTCTGCAGTTGAGCAGGCAAATGGAAAATATTTTCATGTGTATGCAATTTTATCTTGTTGGTGATAGGTGAGATTGATCAGTATTACCCACTAAAAGCCTATTAAATGAAACAGGAGCCCTAGCTGGTTTGGCTCAGTGGATGAGAGCATCAGCCCACAGACTGAAGGATCCCAGGTTTGATTCCAGTCAAGGGCATATGCTTAGGTTGCGGGCTTGGGCACAGTAGAGGGTGTGCAGGAGGCAGATAATCAATGGTCCCCTCTTATCATTTATGTTTTTATCTCTCTACCTCTCCTTCTCTGAAAGCAATTTAAAATTATTCTATCTAATAAAAGGATAATATGCAAATTAACTGTCACTCCATCACAAAGATGGTGGTGCCAGTAGCCACAAGATGGTGGCACCTAGTCCTCTCAGTCCTGCCAGAGACACCCAGGCAGCTGTTGAGAGTGGACAGCATGAGTGGCCTGGCAGAATGCTTGCTTTGTCACCGTGGCGATGAGGCAAACATTCCACGCCTGCCCATGGATGAGCCTCTGGGCCATGGAGACCCTCTGGGCAAGCAGGCGCAGAGCAGCCAGATCCTGCAGAGAGCTACTGGCACACGGATTTGTGCACAGGACTACTATTAATTAAAGGAAACAGATAACGAGTGGTTGAACAAACGTACAGATCCTAACTGTGCTGTATGCTTACCATGTGATCTTCACCACGTTTTATGACCTCTCTGGTTCCATTTCCTCATCAATCAGAAAGAAATAATGACATGTACCATATAGCATCATAATGTGTGTTAAATAAATTGTTTAAAATGTACAATTTTGGCAACTGCTGTTATTGTGGACATTTTCAGAAATATTTTGACTATGTATTTCTAAACCTTTTCATGTAACATCTTCAAATACATGAAGAAAGGAACCATGAATTCAAAGTCCATAAGATTTCAAAAACATTTTAATAGGAAACACTAGAAGTATTTTTTTTTTTAGATAGGAAAAGTGTAGAATCTGGAAAGTTTGGAAAAATTCAAATCTGTGTTTACCCCTCACCCATCTTTATTTCACCTCTCTTTAGCCATTCTAAAAAGTGAATTATTAAATTAAAAATAGAAGAAAATCTTTTTTTTTCTACTGAAGAAAGACTTGATTCTGCAGATAGAGTGGACTTATAAAGTTTCAGACAATATTGATGAGAAAATACACATTTCTAGTATATTCTGTTACATTCTCAAGTACTTTCGGAGGCCAGTGAATCTTTTGAAAAATAGGCAAGAGATAAATATTTGGACACAAGTGGGAAGGAGTGTGTATATCTAAAAAGGTCAAATTGCTGACCCCATGGGAAGCAGTATCTTCCTGTTAAAGATGGAAAAGCATCAATACTTTAAGCTCACTGGTGGTCTGTGAGGTCCAAAAGGTTGGCAACCACTGGTTTAAAGTGAGGGGAAAAGAGTCCCTAGTAGAGGTACCAAACTTCAATGTCTTCACGCACAGGGCAGCTCAAAGGGGGCTGGGTACATGGTGATAAAGAGTAGGGATACCTATGGTGCAATGGGTCACACATCTAAAGAGATCTCAATGGGTTATTTAGAAAAGTTAGGAGCCAGCCTAACAAGTGTTTCTGAAAGCTGAATTTGGCCTCTAGTCTTCTCTTCTAGTCACTGGCTCAGGGAATCCTCTGCATTCCACAACAATCCAATAGAAATCACTCTTTAGTATTATCTCTGCCATCTATTTCAGTGAAGGATGACAGGACAGATTTGAAAGGCTTGGATTTGTGTATTCTTTATTTCTTCAAGTGCTAACTTCCCTTGGAAAAAAATATTAACATCTTCCCACTCCTTCATAAATATACACCTGATTGTGTGCACAAGTGCACACACATATCCTAGTCCTCCATAAAACAATATCTTCACGTGTTCATTTATTGTGTGCTGCCATTGAAAATGCAGATGCCAATATATTTAATTTAAAAAATCGTGCCAATGGATGAAAACTGGAATTACATACCAGTACTTTCTTAAATGTTCCCAGATCCAAAGCAGCACAGGTGAAAACATGCTGCATGAAATGTAAAATTGCATTCTAGTTACAGCTGCAAATCCATCTCCCACAATTTTTTTTTTACCAAATCAAAATTCTTAAGATAAAACAATATGTGGTTGTATACTAGTATAATCTAATCAGGACAAGTAAAAAGGTCTATGTGACTAAAGGCTTAAATATAAATAAAAAAAACTTAGCTCTGTTAATACAGAGATTATGTTAATTCCAACTTAGAATAACTTGAGCATTCAATAAGATCATCCTATATAATAAGCCTAAATAATAAAGCGGTAATATATAGAATCTAGGTTGTGATAATTCTCATGCCCTCATGGCCCAAGATGGCCACCCCCATGTTGTCACCAGATGGCTTCCACAAGATGGCCATCCCCGCTGAAACTGGTTTGGCTCAGTGGATAGAGTGTCGGCCTGTGGACTGAAGGGTCCCGGGTTCAATTCCAGTCAGGGGCATGTACCTTGGTTGCGGGCACATCCCCAGTGGGGAGGCGTGTAGAAGGCAGCTGATCGATGTCTCTCTCTCATCGATGTTTCTAGCTCTCTATTCCTCTCCCTTCCTCTATGTAAAAAATCAATAAAATATATTTAAAAAAAAAATGGCCATCCCCACAGTTGAGGGGGATAGGCCTGCAGAGGAGAGCAATTAGGCCAGTAAAGAGCAATTAGATGTCTATCAGGCTGGCAGGAGAGTGTTTAGGGGGCTATCAGGCTGGCAGGCAGATTGGTTAGGGGATATCAGACTGGTTAGTAGTTAAGAGCTAGCAGTTCCAGATAGTGAGAGGAATGTCAGACTGCCAGTTTAGGCCCATGGGATTGGGCCTAAGCTGGCAGTCGGGCATTCCCCAAGGGTTCCCAGATTGGAAAGGGTGCAGGCTGGGCTGAGGGACACCACCCCAGTGCATGAATTTTGTATACCCGGCTTCTAGTTTATACACTGAGTAGCCAGATTATTATGATCTCTGAATGCATAATAATTTGGCCACTTGGTGTGTATGTGTATATATATATATGTATATATATATATACATATATATATTACATATATAGTAGAGGCCCACTGCATGAATTTGTGCAGGGGGAGGGGACATAGGCAGTTGGCCAGCTTGCCTCCTGGTCAAACTCCTGGTTGAGGGGACAATTTGCATATTAGCCTTTTATTATATATGATTACATATGATATACATTGAGTGGCCAGTTATTATGCATTCAGAGATCATAATAATCTGGCCACTCAGTGTGTGTGTTTGTGTGTGTGTGTGTGTGTGTGTGTGTTTTCATTGATTTCAGAGAGGAAGGAAGAGGGAGAGAGAGAGAGAAACATCAATGATGAGAGAACCATTGAGTGGCAGCCTCCTGCATGCCTCACACTAGGGATCAAGCCTGCAACCTGGATTTGTGTCCTGACCAGGAGTCAAATGGTAATCTCCTGGCTCATAAATTGATGCTCAACCACTGAGCAACTCCAGGCAGTCTTAATATAGTATGTTTTCTAGGTTAAGAAAAAGAATATGAGACAGATATAAATCACAATGGAGAGTAATTTGCTTGCCCTTATCTAGAATTTCATATTTTTGGCCATGACCTAGGTTATTATATAATATTTTGAAATGGAAAAATGTTGCTTTTTACGTTTTCAGGTCAAAGCAGGCATTTATTTTGAACACCCAGAGAAAGAAAAGTGGATTCTACTTGTTTGTTTTTAAACCCTTTATCTAGTATCTAGATAGAACTGACCTAAAACTGTATCTGGAATTATTCATCTGTAAGAAGGCAACACAAGTCAATACAAACAAGGTCATTTTTAGTTGGAAGCTGAAATTAATTTTAAGAAACTGTGCAACCCCAGTATGTGCTGCTCCCTACCAGCAAATAGAGCAGCTATCACTTAGAGTCAAAGTTTTCTTCTGCCAATCCAAAGTAAACAGAGTGAGGTGGTCCTCACCTTCTTATTTGGTGTGTTTGAGTCACTGATTCTTTCTGCTTCAACAAACCAACATACTTTTAAAAACATGTTTTACTGAGAGGAAGTTGGTCTGAAACATGTATTCCACAGTAAAAACACTTATACCCCAAATAGCAGATATGCTGCTATGATTTAATAATTTCCCTCTGTTTTTTTGCCTTTGGTTATATTTTTACTCATTTTAAAATATAAAAATCTCTCTGCCCAGTCAGGTGTAGCTTAGTGGTTGTGCATTGACCCATGAACCCGGAGGTCACAGTTTGATAACCAGTTGGGGCACATGCCTAGGTTGGGGCTCAATCCCCAATTTGTGGTGTGCAGGAGGCAGCCAATCAATGATTCTCATTATTGATGCTTCTATACCTCTCCCTTTCACTCTGAAATCAACTTAAAAAACATATAAAATATGAAAATCTCTAAATACATACATAAGGATAATTGTTACACTGTTGACATAGAATCAAAATAAGGATTAATATTCCTAACATGTGCTTGACAGAACTGGGTTTGGAAGCTAATTTTGCATTATTTTCTCTTTGCCAGAAGTAATTATATGAAATTCATTAACTCAAGCCTATGTTTCAGACATTTTAAATGAGTAAGTAAATATTATTAAAGATCTTCAGGAAAATTCTACCTCAGAAATTCAATGTTTCCCATAAGATCTGAAAAATTGATGCATTTAAAATAGCATATTGTCTATATGATTAGGGGAATGTTAAGGAATCCCTATATTTAGAATATAAATCTAATAATTAAGTATTATACTAAATGATTATATGTTATTGACTATTCCTACTTAACTATTCCAACTTTCACCATTTTGTGTCAGAAAAAAAAATTAAAGTAAGAAAAAATATTTAATTTTGTTACTTGAAAATTAAAATAAAAGACTTAGTTTACTTTTAAACGAGTCTCTTAAAAGTACTTTTCTGTTATTCATTTATAAATGGATATTTTTAGGAAATAAAATTTACCATAGCTAAGATTTGGAAACAGTATAAGTGCTCATCAACAGATGAGTAGATTAAAAAACTGGTGCATCTACACAATGAAATACTATGCTGAAGGAAAAAAGAAGGAATCCTTACCATTTGCAACAGCATGGATGAAACTGGAGAGCATTATGCTAAACAAAATAAGCCAGTCAGATAAAGATAAATATCACATGATCTCATTCATTTGTGTAATATAATGAACAACATAAACTGGTGAACAAAAACAGATCCAGAGACATTGATCAGACTGTAATCTTAGAGGGAAGATAGGACAGGGTGGGAGTAAAGTGGAGAGATCAACCAAAGGACTTGTATGCATGCATATAAGCCTAACCAATGGACACAGACACCAGGAAGGTGAGGACATGAGTGAGGGTTGCGAGGAGGCAATGGAAGGATAAGAACACATATGTAATACCTTATCAATAAAGAAAAAAACACTGAAAAAAAGAAGTCCTATAAATTGTATATTTTCATGGCTTAAGTTGTAGAATTATAGATTCCTTTAAGTAGATGAACATTATATACTCTTCCCCGAAAAATAGACACCTGTACATAAAATCAAAATTCACATGCAATTATAAATTGCCAGCATTTTGTGAAGCCTACCAATGGTCCATACAGCCATGATTGAGAATTTTGTATGAAGGATGACAGGTGTCTTGTGGAAAAGCTTCTAATCCAAAGATTTAAAACTCTTCTTTTGATAGTTCAGCCTTCCTGCAGCAGAGGTAGGTCATGGGTGGCCCATTCTCCCATGTCTCTTTCCTTTGGCCAACTGTTCCTTTAACAATCTCCATTCAGGCAAAGCTGAAATTCCTACTAGAACTTATTCTCTTAGACATATGATTTCATTTTAAATGTGGGATCTAAGCTTGATCCTGAGAGAGACTTCTGGTTTCTTTTAAAGTTTGAACCATGCAAGGTTCACTAAAACACAACAGACATGTGAGTGGGTCTGTGTAGTTTGTGACAGGGCTCACAAATAAAAGAGGTGTTGACAGAGCCAGAACCTGAGTTACAAACTGAAAGAAAAATATAATTTAGTGAAAAATAGGAAATAAATGTAATTTGATGAAATGACACCAACTTATATGAGTAGAAATTTGTAATTTAATATGATTACTATGATAATCTTATTGAAAAATGAAATAAATCTAACTTGAAATACCATATAATAAGATGACTGTAGAGAAGGAGAAATTCACACCCAGTAAACTGCTCTGAGGCTTCCTTGTGATACAAATGCCACAAAAATGTTCATCATTATAAAAGTAAATGCATGTTTATTGTTGTTGTTTTTGTTTTGTTTTCCTCGAGAGGAACAACACCCAAAAAATCTTGGTGCGAGCATCCCAAAGATTTCTTTAGCATCTTGCAATTGGTGCTTTGGAAACTTACTTGATAAAGTGCTTTTTGTCAGGCAACCTATATGTTAGAAATTAGCAGTTCCTCCGGTTGTAAAACCTTGACATTGACTATAATTGAGGAGGGTAGTGTCGCTGTGTTCATAAGTATTACCTGTCATTTGAAATATGACAGTGCTGTAACTGCAAGGCCTTGGGGATGCTTGTGTGTTGACACCGCCATCTGACTGCCTTAGAAACTGCCAGACAGTCTTCTTAATGCCTCTGACCCTGAGATAATTAACATGGCCCTCGAGGCTTCTGCCTTTTGCATTTGCACACTTGTTGTTTAATAAGATGTTTGCTGCTAACTGTGCTTTCCTCTGATTTAAAAATATATCTTTAAGGAGAATGGTACTTCAGTCCATTAAGTTTCTGTGAGAGGTATGACCTTTGGGTACAAGTTGCTTACATATAAATTTTGTTGCTTTCCTGAAAATTAAAATATATCCTAATACTGGATTTTAATCTTAAATTTGATTCCTATAAATGTATTTCACAATGAGGCAAACAATTGATCTGAAATGTAGGCACTAACCTTGACAGTTATGTATTGTGTAGACTAGCAAATAATAAAACAGGAGCCAAAAATAAAAGCAAGTTTAAAAGGCTTCAGGGCAGATTTGATGGGATTGTAGCTTCCACATTCCGAAGGGCAATAAGTTAAAAACAACAACAACAACAAAAAAAAACCCAACCTGCTTCCACTTCCTTTAAGATAAGAATTATTGATTTACAATTAGCACTGTGTAGAATTTGCAAACTTAGTTTGCAAATTATTTTTTTCTTCAATATATTATTTTTGATTTCAAAGAGAAAAAGAGAGGGAGAGGGAGTCATTTGTTGGTTGTCTCCCATTGCATTGAACCTGAAATCCAGGCATATGCCCTGACTGTGAATTGCACCATGACCTTCTGGTTCATAGGTCAATGCTCAACCACTGAACCATGTCAACCAGACAGTTTGTAAATTCAGAGTAGCTCTTTGTTAATCAGGTTTAAGACACTTAATGGGAAATTTTAACTGCTCTAGTAAAAATATTTAATGTAAAAAAGCATAAAATTGCAGAATTTATTACTAACACGTTGCTATATTTAGTTATGCAAAATAATTAAGTGATTATATGTGAATACTTCATAGAATTGGGAATGTGTGGTGTATAGGTATATATAATGTTTCTCAGGTGCAAACTGTTAATTACCCTTAATATCCAATCAATGAGCAAGTCCCATTGATTTTCCTTTTCAAATATATTTAGGATCTAATTCCATCTTACCATATCTGCCTTTACCACCCTTATAAGCTCTCCTCTATTATTGAAGTATTGAGCTAATTTGTCTTTAGCTTTTACTCTTGCTCCCCTATGGTTGGGAAGTTCTCTTCAAAACTGAAGTCAGATCACATTATTCCTCTGCTACTTCTTAGACCTGGATTTGATCTTCTAGGAGCCTAACCCCTTCACATTTCATACTCTATCCACACAGCCTTTTAATGTATAGCACACTGTACATATTCACTGTTATAGTCAGATATAGATACAAATAACTACAGTTAAGTCAAATGCAGCTCAATTATTTTTTTGTGAGAATTGAAATAAGATATAATTAGAAAACTGGTCATGAGGCCAACACAACCCCACTTCAGAAACTTTGCACTTACTATTCTCTCTAATTAGAATCATTGGTCCCCATGGCCAAGTCCTAACTTTATTTTGGGTCTCGGTTCAAATGTTATCTCCCCAGAGAGGCCTTTCCTGACCACTCTTTCTCTATTACTCTCTATCCCACCTACTGTTCTTTCTTTCCTCCTTTTCCCTTCCTTCCTTCTTTCCTTCCTTCCTTCCTTCCTTCCTTCCTTCCTTCCTTCCTTCCTTCCTCCCTCTCTCTTCTCCATTATTGATGTCAAGGCATGGTGTGATAGTGTGGTCATAAGATGGTAATGTTAGAGCCAGACTGCCTAGAATTAAAACTTTGTCTTCCACTTCTTGCTTCATAAGTTTCTGAAACTTTCTGTGCTTGGGTTCCTTATCTATAAAATGTGGATAATAATAATATTTACCTCATAAACTATCATGAGTTAACACAAAGCACATAGAATATTACCTGGCATCAGTAAGCATTCAATAAGTGTTGGTTATAATAATATGCATTATTATTACTGAATTTTATGTATTTCTTTAATATCTATCGCTTCCATTAGAATATGATCTCCTTGGATTTTTTATTGTTGTATTCTCAGTACTCAGAAACATTCTTGGAAAGTTACAGATGCTTAAGAGAGAATTGTTAAGTAGTTGAATGAATAAATAATAAAAGTTACAATAAATGAATAAACACTATGAGGGATGCATATATCAAAAGTTGCCGTTACACCTAGTGAAGTTCAGATACAGGCGAAATAGGTTTGAGTTGGTAGATAAGTTTTCAGAAACAGCATAGACCTTAAAATAGCTTTAAATGGGGGTAAGCTATGAGACATGTGTAGGGAAAAGAAGGATAAAGCAAATTTCAAAGTGAAGAAACAGTGGTCCTGTGCAAGGCCACTCCAAGGTCAGTAAGCAGGTCAGGAAGGGCCCTGCAGTGAGACAGTGATTCAGGATAAAACCAGGTGTGTAGGGCTGGGGACAGAGGGTAAGGGGGTCTGATTTTATCAGAAAAGGGGTTCTTTTTTCCTGTCTTGATATTCCAGAAGGGTACAGCGCCCTCCTGTTTGTAAATGTAGCTTGATAAGCATGAAGACATTAAAAGAGGAAGCATGCCTGGTTTACAAATCCCCCCAAGCCTTTATTTTCCTTTGGCAAGAAAAAAAAATATATATATATATATAATGGAGTGTTCTTAGATAAATATAGCAATGAACTTATCAGAGTATGAAGAAACTGAAAAAGACACTGGTTAGAAATATATGCCTTTGAGCAATTCAGACATTTGGTTAAATAAATGGCAGAGAATTATGTATATTTATACTTAATGAGGGTTTTTCTGTTCATTCAAATCTTTCAAAGTCAGTTGTCTCTTGGTAGCTACAGGAGATTCATTCTGGGAGCCTCTATAGGGATACTAAAATCTGTGGATGGATTCCAGGTCCTTTAGCAAGCCCTCCATATCCAGGGATGCAGAACCCATGGGTATGGAGGGCCAAGTGTATGTTCCCTAGACCTCTGGTATCAGAATAATTTGGAATACCGATCCCTAGTTCTAACCACAGACTAACCAAATCTGAATTTCTAACATGCAGTTCAAGTATCTATACTTGAGCCCCATTATCGCTTCTAGCACATGCTTTGCTTCTAAAATACAAAAATGAATGCCTTTATCTTGTTGAGATAGGGCATCTGAAGCAGGTAGGCATATATAAAGGAAAAGCTAATTTAGAGATGATAAGAAATTCAATAATCCCACAAGGTCAGTAATTTGGAAAGCATATCAATTTTTTTCATTTATTTTTTATTTTATTTAAGTTAAAATGCATCAATTACATTAGAAGTAATGGTAAAGGTCTTAATTAGAATCAAGATACCACTTAAAAATTAGCTTTTAACATTGTCTGAAATTCATCTTTCTCTATCCCAATGTCTTCTGACCATTTTTTTATATTTACATCACCCCTTTCATACTTAGCCATTGTATATTTATCCCCTTTCTAATTATAAAGGTAATTATAGTTATTTTGGACAGCACAGAAGTTGTTTTTTTTTTTTTTCCTTTTTAAGGTAAAGAGAATAAACTCTGATCTGTGCTGTTTGCTTGCTTTGTTTTGCAAATCTTGGGTCACACAGGATTTACTGTTTTATAACCTGCATCATTTTCATTTATTACATTTTAAAATATTTTCTTGTGTTATAGTAGATGTTTTTTACTATATTTTTCCTTCTGGTAAACATCATATTTCATAGTTTATTCTTTGTCCGTTTTTCTTTGTTTGTTGTTTAACAATAACAACATAAATACCCTCCAATAACTTCTGTTTTCCCCTTGCCTTAAGTCAGATCTTCTCATGTCTCTTAACTGAATGAGATCCACTCCTGGTCACTCTCTCTATACCCAGCTCTGTCATTCACTCAGAGCTGCCATTTCCAAGTGCAGCTTCAGGCAGTTCTGATATCTGCCCAGGGCCCATATGCCCTAGAACTCTTATCAGGCCTCCTCTAGCCACATCATCTATCATGGATTTCACAAGGTTGAAAGATTCAGCCAGTAAAGAAGCAACAAGCTCTTCTTAGATTCATACAGTTTAGTACTTAGCTAGAGAACAAAATCAAGAGGAATCTGGTGCAAACCACTCACTTGCCCCCAGGAAGATACTGACTCAGTGGGGAGAGGCGGGGCACCTTGTGGCTAATATGCGGCTTCCTTACTGCAAGGAAGCAGTTTACAGCCTGCAGCTGTATACTAAGTCGAGGGGGTGGGGACAGAGAAAGCTTCCCCTCTCTGCAGAATCCAGCCAAGAGATGAGAATTGTCTCATGACAGCCTCGCTGGAAGACAAGGGGACGGGCAGGGAATGGCTTTTGTAGCATTATTTAACGATGCTTATTGAAATGAATTTCCTATGCTTTTAAGTTGTCAGAGGCTCACAGAGTGTTCAGACAAGACTTAAATCAGCGGGGTGGGGTTAAGCCTAAAGATGTGCAAGATTACCTGGGTGCCATCAACAAGTGACTCCTCTATAATTGGGTCTAGCTGTGATTCTGGTTGTTTTCTGAGGAGGATGCAACGGTGATTTCTTTCCTGGGTCTTTGTCCAGATGGATTCCAAGAATGAAGCCAGAGACAAAAGGTGGTAGATGAAAAGGGTGGGAATTTATTGGAAGCAAATTCAGACTCCCAGGTAGGGAGAGATCCCAAGGGAGTTCCCACTGAAGCTCTTTTTTTGCTAAAGTTTATAAAGGCTGTAGTTCTTTGTTTCCTCATACTTCTAATTGGTCACTCTTTTTGCAGAATTTCAGCTTCAAAGTCCAAACTCCACCTGTTGCCCCCTCTTGCTCTCTCCCTTATCTTGTAAAATTTCGCTATCTCCTGTGAAAATCTGTTTTCCTCTTTCTCCCATTTGTGGGCATTTCTCTATCCTCTGTGGAAGTTTGTTTCCTTTTTCTCCCCATACCCTGTGGCTTTTCCCTATCTTCTGTGAATGGGTGGCTTCCTTTCCCCTTATCCTGCTGCACCTTTTGTTCTCTGTGAATGTAAGCCTTTTGGCAGCTCCAAGCTCCTAACCAACAATGCCTTCCTTCCCCATGAGCCCACTAATTCCCCAAACTCCCAAACCTGCCTATTTTACCCCTAAAAACTCATTTCAATAAGCATCTTCAAATAAAAATATAAAGTGAAATATTTAACTTTTTAAACAATTTATTGAGAAGCATATTAAATCACACTTGCATATTTATATTCTTAGAAAACATAAAAGAACACTTTAAAGAGAAAATGTTAATAATGTTGGCATGGAATTATTTTAATAATCACCTCTATAATGAGAAAATAAATAAAATAAGAAAAAGTAAATTGATTAACATTTAGGTAAGACTCAGCTTTCTTAAAATACTTTGCCTTTGATTTCTAGGGAGAGTAGAGAGAGGGAAAGACAGACAGAAACATCAATGTGAGAGAAACACATTGATTGGTTGCCTTCTGCATGAGCCCCAACCAGGGTCTGGGCAGGGAAGGAGCTTGTAAATAAGGTATGTGCCCTGGACTACAATGGAACCCAGAACCCTTTGGTCCATAGGCCGGTGCTCTAGCCACTGTGTCAAACTGGCTAGGGAAAAGTATACTTTTATACTAGCCATCTAAGTTATCCTTGTAATTCCTGCAAATTCAGCATTTGAATATCTGCCACTAAGTGATTTTTTTAATTGTTATTTCTAATAACTCTTAATGACCTTTAAATCCGTCATTTTTAACTAGGGCCACACCTCAAAAGCACTTGAGGACATACCAGTATTATTGGTCTCAGACTGAATGACTGATGACTCAGAATATCTGGATTTAGAAACTGCAGACTTTCTTTTTCTTTAAGTTTTCCCTATACGGTGACCAAACAATTTGCAAGGCAGACTTGGGCACTTTGAAAGTGTGCTATTAATAACTCTTTAGGGACCAGAGGTGAAAATTGAGATTGTACAGACCAGAACATGGGCCTTCTACACACAGGAGATTGCATGGTGCTATCTAGTCCAACCAACCAACCAACCAACCAACCAGTTAACCAAGTCTCTGTGAGTGGAATTCTTCTCATTGTGAGATCACATGCAGATATGAGTTAGGAATAGTTCTTTCCTTGGCCAGGGAAAATGCTGAACATTCTTTTTAAAGAAGGGGAAAAAAATAATATATATATATGTCTGCTTTCCTTCACACAGATATCTTAGAGAAGTATATCATTATAAATTTTGAAAGGCATTACATAGAGTTCTTAGGTCTGTCATTTTAACTGTGGCATATTTTTCATGTGGACATTTTTATAGTTGAATGTCATGAATCATAAAAAAAATAGGTAATATGCTGTTCTACTTCGTAGTCTTTGTGCTGGAGTAGTTTTCACAATTTACCCTTGTTTTGCTAGTTTTCAATATATGGAGAGGTGAAGCAGAAGAAAACAGCTCATGGTGCCCTAAACTATAGGAAGGTCTATCCATGAAATGCCTACTGAGTACCAAGAGTTTAGTGCAGAGCAGGAAAGTTTATTCCCTTTTCCCATACCATTTGCATTTAAATAAACTTGGCTTTGGTATATATACATACCTTCTTGTTCATTTATTCATGCATTTCTTTCATTCCTTTAGTTTTATAGTTTCATAAATGTAAAGATTTTACCCAGCACTTTCAACTAACAAACAGTATAGATTTTTTCGTTTTGCTTTGCAAAGCTGTAGAGATTTTACTCTTATGAAAATATGCACACTTGTGAATACACACATTCAATTCCAGCCTAGATTCCTCTTTACGATTCTAGATCAATGGGCATCTGCTCATTTAACATCTTTATTTGGTTGTTTCAAAGAATCCTAGATCACTATGTGCAAGCCTCAATTTATACTCATTTATTATCAAGCTACTCCTCTTACAGTGTACCATTTTTTTGGATAAATTGGCCCCATTGTCCATCCAAACACCCAAACCTCAGAAACCCATTAATTTTCAGAATAATGTTTTCCTGTTTCTCTCTCAACTAATCAGTTACCTTCATGAGAATGAAACCATATTTTTTTGTGTTTTTTCCTCATTATATTTCCAGTATTTAGCAGAGTACTTAGTGTAAAACAGGCACTCAACATGTGTGGAATAAAGGACTAGACATGCAATTGCACCTATCCTAAAATACTTCCAGGCTTATGGCAGTACACTGACAGGAAGCCATTTTCTCAGGGTGTGAGCGTGCTGTCAAGAAAAATGCTATGGATTGTAAGTCAGAAGACCTGATTTGTTCTTCTCTATGCTTCATCTCAAACCCCACCTCTTAACATAGTAGCATTTTATCTATCCTTTTACACTTCTAAAACAATAATAATCCTTTTGCATCTTCCACAGTATATTATTTCAAGGATCAATTGTCATAAAAATCTGGAACTGCCTTATAAACTGTGAAGTTATATATCTAGATATATAAAACTCTAATATGCAGAGACCAAACAGTAGAACAGCCAAATAACCAGCCACTATGATGTGTGCTGACCTGATGGGTGGCACACAAGAAACATGGTGAGCCTTGGCCACGGTGGGATAGTGGAGCAGGTGAGTGAGGGCACCAGATCAAGGCAGGACACCAGTTGCTGTAATCAGGGTGAGCCTCTGGTAGTTACTAAAAATTATTTACTCCCACACACCATGGTCCCACCTGTCTTTCACACCCACAGCTGGCACCACTCACACCCACTGCCGATTCCCAGCTCCAGTCTCAATCACTTGGTGCTATCAGTGGGTCAGAGCGGCAGCTGCCAGCCCCAGTTCCCCCTGGGGGCTTTTCCACCTCCCCCTGTCAGGGCAGCAGCTGCCACTTGTGCCCACTGGCCCTGCTCGCACCTGCTGCTGGCACTGGCCCCAGTTGCTCCATGCTGTCAGTGGGTATGAGCAGAGCCGGTGCTATCAGCATGTGGGAGCAGTGGTGGTAGGAGCAGGTCTGCTGGCAGACAGGGTACCAAGTGCCATGGTGGGAGGGGTTGGGTGGGGCCTGAGACCTGTTCCTGTGCCCATCACAGCTTTGTAGCCCACAGTTCCTTTCAAGGAGCACAAATTCATGTACTGGGCCTCTAGTTTATTTATAAAACTAGAGGCCCGATGCACAAAATTCATGCAAGGGGTTCGGCCCTCACAGTCCTGGCTGCCTCAGGGCCCCACCTATTGGTCATTGTAGAAGTTCTGAAGCTTGTTATGCTTTCTGGTCTAATTAGCATATTAGCTCTTAGTTATATAGGATCCTTTACTGTGCGTTTATAGGCAAGTCAACAACATAATATTCAGTCTCTGTGAAGGGTGTTCGGTCTCCTATTTTTTTTATTCAAGATATACAGTATTAATTCTGCATTAAGATATGCAGAACCCCTTGTGAAAAAAATATGCATCAACTCAGGGCCCAGAAAATGTTCATGCCTGGGCACACACCAAGTAACTGTAGATACAGTGTCTGCATGCTGCTGCATATTTACAATATATTTTTATTCATTCTCTCCTTTCCTGCCTTAATTTTTCTGTCAGCCTGAAAAGTTGCTTTTTATTCATGTCATGGCCTTATTTTCTGCAACTGCCTGCTGGAATACATTATTATTGATATTTTGCATATTGTGGATATAGCACTTTCAATGTGAAAATTCACTTTTCATGCTGATGTTATGCTTCCTAGGTCTAATGTCAGGAATACATTATGATCAACAACATTTTGGAGCCAATTGTTTTTCACTTGGTACTTCTTATCCTCAAGATTCTTCAATATATACAACATAATTAATAATTTTGGCACCTCTAAGATATTGGTGTATAAGAAAATTTACATTTTATATGTAGAGATTGAGGAAACCATGTTCAACATTTGCTGTTTACAGGAGTTAGTGCTTTTAAAATGACAAAGTTTACATCAGAAAAGTCTTTTTCATCTTCTCTAAACCTCTAAATAGTCATTGATTACACAAAGTTTGAGATCTTTGGAATTTTAAGAGCCTTTGAAGGCAATATCAGGGTCAGAGTTGTAACTCCTTTATTTAATAGTGAGTTTTAATAATCATGTGACACTCAGGCAAGCGTCCCTTTAAAATGTGATGTGTATTTCAAGACACATGGTTTCTATGCATTTTCTTAAAATGTTTACCCAGAGACCTTGTGGCTTCTGTTAGATGCTCCCTTCATTTCTTCTCAGCTTGTGTACACATGTAGGCTATAAAGGAACATATGAGCTGGCAGTAAGGAATGCACTCGCTTTTTATAGTTGCTTCAGAAAGAGGTGTTTTTTAATTGTTATTCATTTTAGGTGTGACATGAAATCTTGAACAGGAATCACATGCTTAGAGATGAGAAAAATGAGGAGAATGCTATTTGTCTTTCCCTCGTCTTCAGTGTGAGACCATCTTGGCATGTGTGTAGTGCCTCTGTTGTCACCTCCTATTTGTTCAAATATTTAGACCATAAATGCACTCCTTATCTATCTTATTATGTATCTTGTGTTTTGTGAGGAAACATGCAACTGGTATCTTCATAGTAGTTCATTAATCATGAGAGTTTTGAGCTGACACACACCCACACACACACACAAAAAAAAAACTCCAGCCATCGACATCCATATAATACTTAAGCCTAGAAAATGAGCTGCGTGAGTTTGTCACTGATATCTTTTAGAACATAAAAGTTGGCATCGTTAGACATTTATGAAGGGATGAAACTCTAGTTTTACTTGATGGTGTTTCAAGTGACAAACAGTTTCTTGACATTTTTAAAGGCATTTATCTGCTATCTTATAGCTTTAGATAGTTTGGGTTTCTAGGAATGCCCTAATGTAAAGGTAAATGTCATTCCTCTGTAATATTAGATGTTTTTAATAGGTAAAATGAATAGGCTGTGTGTTCAACTAATGAAAACAAATAATTAAGAGATTTATAGTAATATATACATATACATGTGTGTGTGTGTGTGTGTGTGTGTGTGTGTGTGTGTGTGTGTATTGCCAGGGCCATCACATCTGAAATAACTGAACAGATGACCAAACAGGCTGAGTGGGGTGACAAGGTCAGGAGGTGTGTTAGTGAGGGATGACCAAATGACTGAGCAGCAGGCTGCGTAGGGTGACCAAGATGGCATGGGGGGCAGTAAGGTGCGACCAGGCTGGCAGAGGGGGTGATCAGGGGCAACCAGTCTGGTAGAGTGGGCAGTTAGGGGTGACCAGGCTGGGGGGGGAGTTGGGGATGACCAGGTTGGCAGGGGGTATTTGGGGTGACCAGGCTGGCAGAGGGGCATTTAGGGATGATCAGGTTAGCAGGCAGTGGCGGTTAGTGGTGGTCCCAGATTGGAGAGGATACAGGCTAGGCTGAGGGGACCCCTCCATCCATGAATTCATGCTCTGGGCCTCTAGTATAATTATAGGACCATGTTGCTTAGATCTAAATGTAAGACCAGGTAGGCTGATTAGATGCATTAAAAATATTGATAGAAAGAAAATCTTAAATGAATCAAAGCTGAATCATTTCAATTTCTTTGTAGCATCTTTCAGTTCCGAGTTTTGCTCAGCTACTGACTGCTTATAGTCTAAATCAGCAATATTCAAATTTTTTTGTTTTATCACATGGCACACATAAACTAAATACTAAAATTCTGTGACACACCAAAATATATTATATTTTTTGCCTATTTGATAAAAAATAGGTATGATTTTGATTAATTTATATCGGATGGCTATTGTTGTTGATTGTTGTCATATTTTTGTTTGACAATCTAAAGGAAAAGAGGTCAGTGCCCCTGATTAAATAGTCAGTATTGCGTCTTTAAGAATTCTTGCTGCACTCTGATTGAAAATCAATGGTCTAAATTGTGTCCTTTTATATAGTTATTTTTTTTAGTGGACTTCTTTCTTGAGTGATTCTAATCACATAGGTCAAGGGAAGAAAGTTCTATTTTTTGTTTAATGTTTGAAAATTATTTTTCCTTCATAAGAGGGTGATGTTTTACATTGTTATAGAATCCTCAGTTTGCTAATATATTTTAAGTAGGGCCCAGTGCACAAATTTGTGCACCTTGAAAGGGAGTGTGGGCTGTGAGGCTGTGGTGGGCACAGGGCTGGGTCTCAGCCCAGCTTCCATGCCCCTGCTTGGCTTTTTCCACTGCAGCTCCCAGTCCCCTGTCTGCCTGAAGCCCCACTCCCACTGTCACTGCTCCCTTGTGCCAATGGTGCTGACCTTGCTCACACCTGCTGATGGCACAGAGCTATTGGGGCTGGTGCCAGCAGTGGGTGTGAGTGGGGCCGGTGCTGTTAGCAGGTGCAAACAGCAGCTACTGCCTCAATCACCCCTCAGAATCAGGGTGAAGTGGAGAAGCCCTCAGGGATGATTGGGGCCAGCAGCCACCGCTCACACCCACTGATAGCACAGAGCAATCAGGACCAGTACTGGGCACCAACAGAGGTGCGAGCGGGTCTGTTGCCTGCAGAGGGTTTGAGCAGTGGCTATCAGCTCCTATTTCCCCTCAGGAACAGGAGGAGGTGGAGAAGCCCTGAGGGGTGATCAGGGCAGCAGCCATGATGGCACCCACTGACAGTGCCCAGTGATCAGGTCCGGTGCGCTGGACGCTGGCAGCAGGTGTGAGTGGCAGCTCAGATGCTGAGCGGGGAAAGTGCCTGGCAGGACCATGGTGCATGGGAGCAAAGAATTTTCAGTAACCACCAGAGGCTTGCCCTGATGCCAGCAACTGGTGCTTCACCTTGGACTGGCGCCCCTGCCCATCTGCTCCACCATCCCGCTGCATCCGACACCTGCCATGTTCCACACTCTGCCACTTGCTGCCAATGCCCGCCATGTTCTGCGCGTGCCCCTTGGTAATCCACACATGTCATAGCAACCAATTGTTCAGTTGTTCCACTATTTGGTCTATTTGCATATTAGGGTTTTATATGTATAGATTCCTCCTTTGAACACCAATCCTCAAAACGTTACTTTCTAACATAAAACTTTGCTGATAAGACTTCTAAAAGTTGTTTTCTTCCTGTTCCTTTGTAAAAAAAAAGTCTGTTTTTCTATAAAAGCCTTAGAATTTCTTCTTTTCCTTTGATCTTATAAAACGCGTGAGTCTTATTTTCATACTGCATAGCACTCTCCAGGCATACTCCATCTGAAGACAAAAATGCCCTTTCCAAGAAATTTTCTTTCTATTAGTTCATATGTTTTCTTCTTCATTGTCCTTTTGATCTCCTAGTATTCCTATCCAATCTTTGGAATCTTTTAACTTTATTTTATGTGGTCTTTCAATTATGATGTTTCCTAACACAGGGAGAGAATGCTTTAATGATTTTCCTTTGGGTTACTATTTTATTATTGTCAAAAACAGAGAAAGGTCTGATTTTAACCTCCTTGCAGACACATTAGCCTGCCACAGTTCATGGGTACTATGGAATACATGAGACTTTTGCATTAGTAACGAAGAAATGCATTACTCATAGCATAGCTGGTAGCATGGGCATCACTACATTTATGTCAGTTCCTTTGCTTTTAAATCCCATGGGGTGACTGCTTAAACATTGTAAGAGATTTTGAGCTTATAGAACTGAATTTTTTTAACGTATGCCTTCCTTCTGGTCCAGAGGTAAACACTATCTCTCTTTTTCAAAGCTATAAGCACACCGTATGCACACCTGCCCTTTGCTCCAAAGTGAAGCACTATTAACTATTTTCCAAGGCTTCTTATTATTTAAATGTCCTTGAAGACAGTAAAATACAAAAATCATTCAATGTCATGCTTCACAAAATGTGCAGAAACCTGACAAATTCTCGTATCTCCCACCCATTTTTTTTGTTTATATTCTTTTTTATTTCAATTTGAAAAATATATTTTTATAATTTTCAAAATTATATTATAGTTTTTACCTGATTCACTTGTATAGTCTTGCTCTTTTAGGGGAGGTGGAATATAATATTACTTTTCAATACTTTAAGGTAAATTTTAAGAATTATCTTTGGTTCTCTAGGTCAGTGCTTCTTTTTTTTTAATATATTTTTTATTGATTTTTTTACAGAGAGGAAAGGAGAGGGATAGAGAGTTAGAAACATCAATGAGAGAGAAACATCGATCAGTGGCCTCCTGCACACACCTCACTGGGGATGTGCCCGCAGCCAAGGTACACACCCTCGACCGGAATCAAACCTGGGTCCTTTCAGTCTGCAGGCCGACGCTCTATCCACTGAGCCAAACCAGTTTCAGCTAGGTCAGTGTTTCTTAAACTTTCTTGTGCATATGTCATGTAGGGAATGTGTTTAAATGCAGATACTGGCTTAGTCACTTTACCTATGCTAAATAAACTTTAGGAAAAGGAAAAAAGAAGTTTGTATTTCCTTTAGCAGTGTGACAATGGTTGTTGTTTAGTTAGGGGCTTTGCTGAGTACAGTTTCTGTTATTTTCCTTCTCTGGTTGTTTATAGTCTATAATAATTTCATTCTGCAAGTATTTATTGAGAGCATACTTAAATTAATAATATCACATGGGAGTTTTTTTTATATTGAGAACTCACTTTCTATAAACAATATGTCTTTTAAAAGTTCTGATATATAGCTCTTGCCAGGTGCTCAATTTGTTGGAATGTCATCATATACATAAAAGGTTGTGGGTTCAATTTCTGGTCAGGGTGCAGGGTGGCAACTGATCTCTCTCTCTCTCTCTCTCTCTCTCTCCTCTCTCTCTCTCTATCTCTCTCTCACTTCTTCCTCTCTCAAATCAATAATAAAAACATATCCTCAGATAAGGATTTTTTAAAAAGTTGTGAGATACATACTTCTGCCCTGAAAAAGTCTAAACTAAAACAAAAATTAAATAAACTGTGTCAATTTAACCAAATTTGAGTGCATCAGAGGTTTTAGATAAAATTTTATTGGAATCTTCAGCATAATTTTTAATATTTTAATATAATGATATAGATCAAAGAATAACACACCATTTTATATGATAAAAGCATAGATGAAAAGCTCTGGCATTTTGCAGTCTATTCCAATTTCTGTATCTGATATTCACCTTTCATATATTCACAACTGGCAAATGCCTAGTTTTAAATAACACATTTGTGTGTGACCTTTTAAGAAAATTACCGATGTCTTTGTTTAGAGTGCAGAGGGCATGGATTTCACAGAGCATTTCTCACTAAATGGAGTATAGTACTCCAGAATCATGGCCACATTGTCAAGAAGTGGCACTTCATTAAGATAATGTGACCTTTAGAATATCCTTCCAACCTTTTAGTGTGTCTTTACGTGGTGGGATTTGTTCTTTAATTTCTGTGACTTTTTGATAAATTGAAAATAAAGTGTAATTGAAGGCTATACTCTTTATTTCCCTTCAGTGTGAGTGTGTGTGTGTGTGTGTGTGTGTGTACGCACACATGTGCACATGTGTGTGCACGTGTGTTTTCTAAAATGGCAAAAAAAGTCAGGTAAAGGATATTTGTTGGAGATTATCTTCCAGGAAAATGTCTTTTAGAGTTAAAATCGAATTGATGAGCTTATATCTATTTTGGAAAGGGAGAAAATGGCTATGTAGAAGAAAGCAAAATTGTTCTTTTTGATACTGCAATTTTTAAAAAGTTGAGAAGGAACCCCAAAGCCATTTCCTTGTTTTGTGATGACAGTGACTTAATATTTTTTCAGTGTGCTTACTACAGTACATTAAAATTTTTTGTTCATTCCAAGCCATCATCAAAAGTAAAAAAATTTAATTTCTAAAACCACTTGGATAGAGGATTCAAAGCAGACAATTTAATGAAGAGGAAAGGGTATGACAGTTCTCGGTAGACCAGAAGTGCCATTTCTTAGAAATCATTTATGTGTCACTTGATTTATTTGACCTTTATGATCATATTTAAATCTTTCACTTGAGTTTTGAGTATTTTGAAATGTATCTATGGCCAAGTATTATTTTTATTTTAACTTCCAGACACTTAGGTGCCATCTTTTTTTAAATCATATCTTTGATGATTTAACATTGAGATTATCTTTGTGATATATTTAAAAAGGAATACAGTGGTACCTCGAGATACGAGTTTAATTTGTTCCATAACCTTGAGGCCTGGGAAACTATGAGACGCTCGAGTCACGGTAAACTGGTGGGTCGTGTGTAGCCGGCCGATCCACGCCATTACTCCTATCTCAAATGTTGCTCGTATTTCAAAGCAAAAATCGCTCAGTTGATGGCTCCTATCTCAAAAATCTCGTATGTTAGGTCACTCGTATCTCGAGGTACCACTGTATTCAGATTACAGGCAGCAGCATTATGTAAAGTGTCAAAATCATATGGTGGCAAGAAAGATGAATAAGGAGTTTTTGTTTTTTCTACTAGATATGTGGCCTTTGAGAAACCATTTAGTTTCAAGTTTTAGTTTATGTATTAGAAAAATAAAAGTTTAAAGTAGGAATGCATTCAGTTGCAAAGTAACAGAAAACCTAGCATTAGTGATTTTAAAAATAAAGGCTGTCTTTAGTGGATAGAGCATCAGTCTGCAGATTTGATTCTGGCCAGGGGCACATAGCTGGGTGGTGGGCTCAATCCCCAGTAGGGGCCATTCAGGAGGCAGCTGATCAATGATTCTCTCTCATCATTGATGTTTCTATCTCTTTCTCCCTCTCCCTTTCTCTCTGAAATCAATAAAGAAATATATTCTAATATATAAAAAATCAGGTGCTGTCATGACCTAAACAATAGACAGATGACTGAACAGCGGGCTGCATGGGGTGACAAGGCCAGCAAGGGGGGGAGGGGTTAGTGAGGGACTACCAAATGACTGAAAAAGCAGGCTGTGTGGGGCAAACAAACCGGCAGAGGAGGTAGTGAGGGATGACCAAACGACTGAACAGCTTGCTGCATGGGGTGACCAGGCTGGCGTAGGGGGACACTTGGGATGGCAACCAGTCTGGAAGGAGGTTTGGAGGTCACCAGGCCAGTAGTGGGGGCAATGGGGAACAACAAGGCTGATGGGGAAGGGGGGGCAGTTGGGGGCGACCAGGTCAGCAGGTAGGCAATTGGGGGTGACCAAATCAGCAGGGGGGGGCTGGGGGTGACCAGGCCAGCAGGAGGTCAATAAGGGGCAACTAGGCTGGTGAGGGGGCAGTTGGGAGTAATCAGGTCAGTGGGGAAGTAAGTTAGGGGTGACCAGGTCAGCAGGGGGGGCAGTTAGGGGTGATCAGGCAGGTAGGCAGGTAAGCAGTTAGGAGCCAGCAGTCCTGGATTGTGAGAGAGATGTATGACTGTCAGTTTGGGCCCGATCTCCTGAGGGATCCCGGATGCTGTTGGACATCCTCTGAGGGATCCCGGATGATGGCTGGGCTGAGGGGACACCCTGTGCATGAATTTCATGCACTAGGCCTCTAATGAAAAATAAATAAATAAATAAATAAATAAATAAATAAATAAATAAATATTGATTGTTCTCAATAACCAGAAGATAGGAAGTAGGTAGTCCGGGGCTGATGTTAGCTGCTTGATGGTCATGAGGGAATCCCTTATTTCTATATATTTGTTTCTTTGTGGTGTGGCCCCATTGACACAATATAGCTGCTAAACTTTCATGTCTTCTGTCTGCCTTTCCCAGGCAGACAGAAGAAAAGATAACTGCTTTTGTTTCTAATGAGCTTTACTTTTTTATTGAGAAACTAGAAGCCTGATGCACAAATTTGTGCATGGGTGGATTCCCTCACCCTGGCTGTCAATTGAGGTTTATTTGGGGGCCAACCAGAGTAGGGAAAGAACCTGGAATGTTGGCTAACTAGCCCCTGATTGGGGCCTATTGGGGGGTCCAGCCAGCAGCGGGGAGGGACTGCAGGACATTGGCTGACTAGTCAGGAGGGCCAGCTAGTTAGGGGGGAGTGGTCATGGGAAGTTGTCCAGCTGGCCCTCCTGATTGGGGTCGATTGGAGGCGGCTGGCCAGCTTGAGGAAGAGGCCGCAAGAGGTTGGCAGACTATGGGAGATTGGCGGTGGAGTGCACTGACCATCAAGGGGCAGCTCCTTTGTTGAAAGTCAGCCCCCAATGGTCAGTTAATGTCACAGCAACTGGTTATTCCCATAGTTATGGTCATTCCATCACAATGGTCACTTAAGCTTTTATATATATGGATAAGATTCATCCTTAGTAGACTTTTTCCTTATATCCCATTGGCCAGAATTGTTTTATTTAGTGTCTCCTAGCTGCAAGAGAGGCTGATAAATCAAACATTTACTCTTCTGGGCTATAGTAAAGGGAAAAGGTATTAAAAAAAGTATTGATTAAGCTAATTTATAAAATGTGCTACAATTAAATAGTATGTACAGTATATTTAACATACTGAGGCTCTAGAAATAGTATTAATTCAGTTGAAAAGAATTAATATTGCCATTATGTTTATTATGGCCACATCTAACTGAAAATGTTATATTTAGTTCTAAATCCATATAAGAGTTAATGTACCTGCAAAAATATCAGGGGAGCATGTTAATTGTGTTGAAATTATGTCCTCTAAGGAAGAAAGGAAGGTTTGCTTTATTTAGAGAAGATAAAATTAAGTAGAGGCCTAAGAGCTATTCAAATATTCAAAAGGGAAATACAGTATATGTATTTACTAGGGGTTAATAAACTAGCACCAGTGAGGAAGACCAATATTTGTGTCAGTATAAAAGAATTTCTTTTGATTAGGGATGTAAACTTAAGCTTCTGTTGAATTAGAAATGACAAAAACATCTATTGGATCCCATAGATTGAGCATGGGGACATCTTAATAAATGATGTTTACAGTTCTCTCCAACCATAACATTGGATGACTTTGTTTCCATTTATGATTGTGGCCTATATTGCTCAGGATTCTCAAAACAAGCAAACAAACAAAACAAAACAAAACAAAACAAAAAAAAACAGAAAATGATTGCCTTACATGATTATGGATACTACCAAGTCCCAAGATATGCAGAGTGAGTTGGCAACCAAAAGACTTAAGTAAGAGGACCAACAATGTAGTTTCTGTTCAAAGGCCAGCAGACTTGAGATCCCTGAAGATCCATGTAGCTTTATTTCAGTCCAAAGGGAGATAAAAAGCCAATGCCCCACTTTGAATACCATCAGGCAGGAAGAATCCTCTGTTACTTGAGGGAAGATTAGCCTTTTCATTCTATTTAGGCCTTCAATTGATTGTATGAATCTCACTCGTACTAGAAAGGGCAATCTGCTTTACTCAATCTACCTACCTAATATTAATCTCATACAGAATCCTCCACATACAGACACCCAGAATAATGTTTAATCAAATATCTGGGCACCCTGTGACTCAGTCAAGTTGACATATAAAATTAACCTTCACATGGCCCCAAATGGATACTTTTTAATGGTGTGTTAGTTTTGCATTGCTGCAAAACAAGTTATCACAAACTTAATGGCTTAAAATAATACAAAGGCATGCGTTTCTATTGTCAGGGCTTCAGGCATAGCTTAGCAAATTTCTACCAGTCTGGGTTTCATAAGACTACCATCAAGATTAGCCAGACTGCATTTCTTTCTGGATCTGTGGTCCACTGGAGGTGGTTATTGGAGAAATGCATTTCCTTGTGGCTAAAGAACTGAAGTCCTCAGCTTCTAGAGGTCATTGTAGGCTCCTGCCTTGTGCTCTTTCCATAGACAGTTAATATCATAGCAGCTTGCTTCTTTATGGTAAGCAAGAGGGACTCACCTCAGTCACTAAAACAGAGTCTTATAAAACATAACCTGATCTCAAGAGTGATATCCTTTGTGCTATTCCATTATTTAGAAACTAGTCACACTAATAGAAACAAGATAGTGCTAAGGTATGGAAACTAGGAGATGAAAATTATTGGGGTCACCCTAGATTCTGTCAACCATAGATAGTTCTTAGAATTGAATTTTGAAGCACACTGAAGATCAAACTTGACTGTGGCTTTCAAAGCTTAAGAATCAATTAAAGGAGACACTTGACAGAAGCAGAAAGGGTGTTTTCATTCCTAATTATAGTTAATAGAGATAGCTTTGGCACTGACTGCTTTGGAGATTGTTCTCATCAGAACATTATTCATTAAAAAATGACCTCATAAGGCAAGAGCTCTCATGCTTCAGATTCCATCCACGAGGAGAAGAAATTAAAAGGAAGATAATAGTAAATACAAACTACAAACATAGTAGGACTTTAATGGTGTCAATTTGATAATAATTACCAACCTGACAAAAGTTCCTGAAATAACCATTCTGTCATTCAATGTACATAAATAAAGTGGTGTCCCTTTGAAAAGACAAAGTGACTGTAGATATATTACTACAGCTCAAAATAAAGAAAATCTGCTAGAACTTTTTGTATCCATGCCCTGGATGCCAAATCTCCAAGTTCTCCCCCTACTCACCCCCTTTCTTTTAATGGTGTAGCAATATCTCTGAAATTTCCAGTAATGTAAGGGTCTTTCAGTATTTCCCTGACTTCTTTCTATACTCTTACCCTATTGACAATTTATAACTCCTGCACCATCTGGGGAACAGACTGTTGGCTGCCAAGGAGACTCATTAACATTCCCCTCCAGGAGCTCTTGCTGTTTAATTAGGCTGTCTGCTGGATTCAGGCAGTGAGAGCCTTAGGTGGCTATGTAACAAATCCATGAGCCCATGCATTTCAGATGTCAAGGTCACTAAGATTTCTACTTATATGCAATAAAAAAAGGGAATCCAGATTGTTGGTTGCCAAATCCAAATTATCAATGAGTTTATCTTAAAGAGAACTTTTCATAGTTAATTGGTGCACTAAAGATCCCCCACTACATTCATAGCTGTCACTCTGGTGTTATTTGACAAAGTTCTAACCCTTACTTACGTCACTAGGTCTAGCCTTCAGGCCAACCTTCTTGTCAAAACTAGTCAATAGTATTTGTAGACTACTATCCAAACCCAATACTGAGATTACTATATGTGCCATAATTAAATACATCCAATTAACTGAATTCTCTGAGGAGAGATTTTTGAAAGCGTTAGCATTCCAGACATACTTGGTTTAAATGGAACAAATGGTATCCTTTTCAAATGCCAAATTGGTGAAATTCTGTTCTAAGAAAAATACCTCTCAATTGAATGGTTTGGTTAATGTTGAATAAACATTTTCTAACCATCACTAGTTTGAAGAAAAAGTGAAAACAGCTTTTGTGCCAAATGTGTCAAGTCACGCTTTTCCAAACTTATGAATGGAATCATCACGAGTATACGTCAACCAACTCTACTACTTTTTGGCTTAGTTAAGTATTTGTCAATCTACTGATTCATATCATTTATCAAAAACTGATTGATTGTTCACCTTTGGCTAGGGACTTGGCTAAGTGCTACAAACATAATGGTGACTCAGAATAGACAAGGAACAAGTTTCTATTCTAGCAGAGGAAACGGTTATTTATCAAATAATCATTAAAAATACAATCACAATGATAAGTAAACATATATTCTACTTCCATGAGATCTCATAATTCAAAGTATTAATGTAGTGAACAGAGAAGAATTTTGAAATGATATTTGAACTGATGAGATGGGGATGATAAATCGGGGCTAGGAAGGTAACATTTTTGGAAAGGAGATGAAAAGAGCCACTAGAAAGAGAAAAGGCACATGCATATGCCCTGTATGAGGGGAGTAGACACATCGGAAAGAAGGCTGGTTGAACTGGTTTTCAGAGAGGAGGGGGAATTGCAATGTCTGAGGCTTCCTTAGTCTACTTAGATTGTTCATTTTAAACTGTTTTATCTATTACAGCTAGAAAAACACTTTCCATGATTGAGTATCATTAACTTTAGGACCTGTGCTGTTTTCCTCAGGTGTTTTAGCCTAATCCTAACTCTCACTAACAACAACAAAAATAAGTGACTAAATTAGTGGGCTCAGTTTTATTTTCCCTTCCCAGTCTTGATGAATAAACAATATGATGAATTTTCATAAACCTCAAGATGAACTTAGCGTTGTCAGTGGCATTACTATAAAATGGGTCTTTTCTGGTAGTGTATCAAAATGCTTTTTAGTATTAAACTTTATGTAAATAAACAATATCTTGCCTAATGACAAAATTTTTCAAAGCTATTTTACCTGCTTCTGCATTTACTTATTTTTTTCCTTCAAACATATTTTAGTAGGCTTTCTTTTTTCCCATATCTATTGAGAAAATGAAATACTGTTTTCTGTGTATAATTATTATTTTTTGGTGATTGCATATGTCAATAGTAGACTCTGAACTGAGTTTAATGCTTTGGTTTGTTTAAACAGAATTGTCCCCTCTCCCCCCATCACCATAGCATTAATCAGATACTCAAAAGCTCTCTTTTCAGGAGAGAGAGAGAAGCTATATAATATAATGAACTTCAGGTCCCCAAGAGAAATACTTAGAGTTCTTTATATTAAACTCCCTTTCCACTTATTATTTTAGTTATAAAGATATATGTGGGGTAGAGGGAGTAAGAAAACTTTTAAAGTACAAATAAACTTTCACATATTTATTCTCAAAATGCTACTATATTAATCTCTGTTTTGTAGGCTTCACTTATCAAAAAGGGAGAAGTGTAAGCAATCTGTCAAAACCCCACAACTGGAAGATGCTAGATCTGACATATGGCATTGTTGAAAAGTTTTCAATCAATGTTTTTTCTATAGATATTTATTAAAAATGAGTCAATTGTATTTTATAATGCTTTTTGTTTAACAATATTTAACATTTCTAATATTGTTATAGGTAATATAATTGAAAACTGATGCATATGTAACTCAAAATTATCTTTAAAATATGGAGTCACAGTTAACAGTTTTATTACACTAGCCATTGTATATGATATATACATATTATATATGTAGTAGAATAAGATATAAGATCTGGGAGCCAAAGTGGACCACAAGCTATCTGTGAGTTTATAAAGAAATACTTTTAAAAAGCATAATATTTCTAAATTTTATAAATAATCATGCAGTCACCATCTATTTTTATTTCTTGTATTTTTTAAATTAAGAGTATGAGATATTTAAGAAAAAAGCAGCACACGGCAATAGCACTCATTAAAATGTCAGGAAATATTACCAATGGGAAAGCTTAAATGAACGGGAATTAGTTCATGTGAAGATGAAAAAGCTAATGGTCTTTTCATAAGTCAGTAATAATTTTTAACAGCAGGGAAAGTTTTTTATGAACAGTATTGTGATCAGCTGGTTTTATTATTCATTGAGAAAAAGTATGAGAAAGCAAATCTAAATTGGAATGAATTTTAAATAGAAATACTCTGTCTACTACAGATGTTTATTGCTGTTATATATGTTTTCCTATTTAAAGTCTTCATTTATAAACACCTCAGATGCACAGCCTTATATTATTTTTCAAAAGGAATTAGTTAGATACTCTAGACTGTTCCATATATAGGGAAAGAGGATATAAGAAAAAGGTTATTAGCAGAGACATCTATGTAAATGTTAAAACTTTTTTCATCCTCAGGAAATTTAAATGATTTCTCTTGTCTTCTATTCATTGTCCATAGATATAAAATATATCACTAATGTAGTTTAATCTGGCATATATATATATCTATATATATATACATATATATAGATATATATAGATAGATAGATAGATATAGATATAGATAGATAGATAGATAGATAGATATAGATATAGATATAGATATAGATATAGATATAGATATAGATATAGATATAGATATATTGCAACCACGAAATTATATATTGTAGCAAATCTGTGTGCTAGTGCGCATGTAATTGGTCATTTTCGGCCATCCTAAGTTGTTCTAATGAAAGCCTTGCATTAAGGGAGATATATAGATGCACCTGGGTAAATATAGAAATCTCCAGCTGCATTCAAACAGATGGGCTTCCCCACAACTTGCCCTCCTACATCTCAATAGCGGATGAGCTCCAGCACAGGTGTGAGGGAGGCACAGAAGTTTCTCGGTAAGTTTAAGAAGAAGAAAAAAGGAGGAAAGTAATCTTTATTTTATTTAAATAAAATTTTAAAATTTTAATGATTGTTAGAGCAGTAGAAAGAGATAGTGTTAACTTTGAAAGAAAAGAGACTGGAAGTCTAGTGCTTGGAGTCTATTCTAACTTTTGAATGAGGTAATAGAAATAGCAACTTCATCTCAAGGAAAAGCGCAGGAGCTTGTTTTGGTTACAAAATGTGCTTTGCCATCCTGAAAGGATTATTGATAAAGAAAGAAACAAACAAGGTCATAGGCCTTGATGTTTTGCTCATTCTATGGTAATCTTATTTCTAGAGATTATTGGCTCAGCTAGTTCTTAGCTAGATGCTGGGAAGATAAATGTGAACTTGAGCTTGTGACACCACTTAACTTGTAATAATGATTGTTATCAGTGTCTCTCCATCCTGTTTGGAGGGCAGAATATTTGGCTGTGTGTGTGTGTGTGTGTGTGTGTGTGTGTGTGTGTGTGTGTTTCTAACTGTAAATGACATTTGAAATGCCTAGCTATTTCTCCCAAACTGGTGGCTATGAATTACTACCATTATAGGACTATACAGGCATTTTTTAGAGTAAGGGAATACTATCAAACCACTATAATGTTGCTAGTTTTAAAGTTTTTATGGGCCTAATCTTAACCAATTATCTGGCAAAATGTTAACTTAGGAGCGATCCACAAGTTTTCATAATGTTCTGAGTTACTGTGTGATAGTTCAGTAGCTCAGCTATCATTTAATAGTGAAAGTTTCTTGGATGCTAAAGCAGCATGAAGTTCAGAAATCTTGTATGCCTAGGAACCAGGATTACCTGAGAAATTTGTCTTGGGCATCTTCACCCTGAAGTTGTCTGACTCTCACATGGACTTTCTTTAGGGAGACAGGAACTCATAACAAAGCAGATTATGGAGTTGTGTTGGGAAGATGGCATTATTGTTGGGTTTGGGGTAAAGATATGTCATGAGGGAAATAGTTAAACTTTGGGGAAATAAAAATAATAAAAATTAAAATAATTAAAACCATGTTCAAACAACGTAATTTCTGTTCCACAAAATAAATAAATTAAATGATGTTGTTCATTTGCACTTCTCTAAGTGCCAAGTGCAGAATATGTTCTTTATTTTCAAGTATATCAATCAAGAAACAGGGGTAAAGAAGTCAGCTGGTCTAGGGAAAATGTCCCAAGACTAGGGATAAGAGAGCCTTTACTGCCTTTGGGTGGAGGGAAAAGGAAAGTGGAACAGGAGTCAGAAAGGAGAGAGATGTGTGGAGGACTTTATGGAAGGAGCTGTCAAAGGACAGAGCCAGCTCCCTGGGACCTCGAAGGGAGGAAGCTGAGGGAGAAACATGCTGATATCACTCTCTTCCTGTCCAGTAATCTCCTACTATTGCCTTGCATAAGCCAGATACAACTAAAAGTCAAAGGTCAAGGAGGCTTGTAGCTCACTCAGGTAGCTTCTCTGGGCATAGAGTACGAAGGGCAAGAGTGGAGGGCCAATAAAAATTTTGCATATTAATCTTTGACGGTATGTACTTGTGTTCATAAAATTCAAATGAATTGGCTGAGCTTTAAGTGTACCAAAAGACCTTTGTTAATTTATGAATATAATTTATACTACACAGTTAAACAATTATCTATTATATAAAAAGCCTGTGGTCAACACACCATCACGCCATAATGAAGGTGTCTGCTTGCATGGGGGGGCGGGGCGGGGGCTGCATCCATGGGGAGGCATGTGCGAGGGTGGGCTGGGATTTGACTCTGGAGGACTTGCCTGGATGGGTTTCTGGGCCCTGCCAGGACTCTTTCTGGGTCCCTGCCCAGCCATGGGACTCTGGGTTCTGAGTCTCCTGTGATTTTGCATGCTGGGTCCCTAGTAATATATGTTAACGTTACATATTGGAGTAAGAAGTGACAATAAAATTATAAATCACCTAACCAGCATTTAACATGAATGGAGAGCATTAGGAAGGCAGCTAGGAGACTTGGAAAATCAAATGATTTTGATGTCAGATCCAAGTTTGAAACCTGACTAGGGTATTACTATGGAGATCTTATTTATTTACTTATTCACAGGGCACTCTACTGCCCTAGGGATTCACATGCAGGAGGATCTGAATCACCTAGAGCTATTGTTGTGAGGACTCCCTTGCTAAAGTCTTACTATAAATCCCCCAGAATGCTAATATCAATTTCAATATTCCACTGAGCCTTGTAATCTTGCTTTAAAAATGTTAATGCCTATCATTAGAGTAAAAAAAAAATCTGAGTGAATATACATCGAATTTACCAGTGGGTATACTTCTGTTTCATTTTTGTGATCAGATTCAATGATATTCATTAAAACATTCCAAAATGACACATGAGGTATAGATAATCCCAGTTCAAAAGGATGCTTGCCTACCAAATCCATCCCCGTTACTAGAGATGAGAACCGAGGCTGTGCAATTCAAATCATTTTAGACTCATGTGAATCTGAAACAAGGAATGTAAGAGCAGGTGTCAGAACACAGATTTGAACATATGGCAAGCTCTTCCAATGCAGCTGGCCGCAATCCTTGTCAAAGGTCATAGAGACAAAAAGACATAAAGTCAGAAGTGGCTAGGTGCTTCAAAAGCGTATTCAGTTACAAACCAAATTCCCTGAACCAGAGAAAAATCCCCACTATTTATCAATACTTGAAAGTAATTTGAAAGATAAATATAAATATAGTTATATAAGTTTCTATGTATCAGAAAACAACAGAGAAATAGAGAGATGAATCACGAAAGTCATAAAGGTATATACAAAGGTAACAGTGTAATAGAATGTGCTTGAAGATTCAACCAGTTAGCTCCTTGTGTCTCTATATTCACTGCACTCCAGAGAGCAAGTGGAAATTCTGAAATGTAACCACCTTTTAATGGCTGAAACAGGATGGCTATTCTACCATTGTCTAGCATTGGGCTTATGGGAGGAGAGGTTGATAAGACGGTATTTATAGTACTACAAGTAAGCACAGTTTTCATGGAGAGTTATTTTGTAGCCACCATTAGGAGAGAAGCAATTTGATTTAACTTCTATCTTCTCTGAGGAGTCTTTTCTGATCCTTTAAATGTGGGTTACACCGCTCTCCTGAGTTCCCTCACACCTCCTTGCACTACCACAGCACCATCATGCTGTGCTATATGTAGTTATTCCTCTAAATTTCACACTAGTTTGTAAGTCCCATTTAGGGTGGAATTGTCTGTCTCTTCTGTGTTATATTTAGTGGCTTACAGGGAACAAAGTAAATGGTCAGTACATGTATGTAGAACAGTAGGAACAACCAATAGTTGTTTTAACTGAAAACAAGAGAAAACCATTTGAGGTGGTTGTGTGATTTATAAAGAGGAATGTATACTCAGTCTTTATTCATTTTTCCTGGCAGGGTGCTTCTGAATTCTGTGAATTTCATAAGTTATAAAGGTGTCTTTTGTTATGTTAATGAGATGACCTTTAGATCTCACCTTGGGAAGGGGGAGAGGGGCTGGTTGCTAGGAAACCCAGATGTGTTTTTAGAAGGTGGCAACTTTCAGTCCCAGGGCCCTGAGCTCTGGGAGGGTAGAAGGGCTGGAAGTTGAGTTCAATCTACCAATAGCCAATGCGTTAATCAATCCTGCCTACGTAGTAAGGCCTCCATAAAAACAGATGAGGATGGGGTTTGGAGAGCTTCCAGGTAAGTGAGCACATGGAGATTTGGGAGAGCTGCACTCTCTGGAGAGGGTATGGAAACTCCACGTTTTTCCCCATACTTTGCCCAATATGCCTCCTCCATCTGGATGTTTCCTGAGATGTATCCTTTTAAGTAATATAATGAGTAAAATGTTTCTCTGAGTTCTGTGAGATGCTCTACCAAATTAAAGAGCTCAAGGAAGGGGTTCTTGGAACCTCAGTCTAGAGTCAGTCTGATTCAAGATGATCAGTCTGAAGTGAGGGGCAGTCCTAAAGTACTGAGCTCTCACCTGTGGAATCTGACACTATCTCTGGGCCCATTGTGTCAGAATTGAGTTGAATTGTCGGGCACCCAGCTGGTTGCTGAGAATTGCTTGGTGATGGGGGGGGGGGGGGGGAATTCACACACTGGAATTGATAGCCAGAGTTGTAGGCTGATATAAGACTCTCCTTTTTACTCTGACTGGTTTTCTGTGAGGCAGAATTGTTCCTCGGTTGGTTTGGATATATCCTGGACCATATTGTTAATAAATGCTTGTTTAGAGAACAGAGCCTTGAGTTTATAGTTTATTCTGACAGGAAGGAATTGTATCCATTCTAGTTTATTCTTAATGTATGACCCTGGGAGAGACCAAGTCAGGCTTTTCAGAACCTGGCTACTATAATCTTTTAAGAACAAATAAGAGATCTTGCTGATGTTTCTGTCTCTCTCTTTTTCTCCTCCTCTCTGAAAGCAGTCCTATATAATAAAAGCTAATATGCAAATTGACTGAAGGTGGGACACCAAGCTGGTGGGGAGTGGGGGCTGGCAAGCAGGTGGCACCAGGCCAGCCAATGTAGGTGCCAGCAGGCAGTGGGAGGGGATTGCAATTGGTGGGGGGGGGCAGTGGAAACTGGTGGTGACAGAGAGGCAGTGGGAATGGGGCTCGGTGGCCTGCACCATCTCCTGATTAGCCTGCTGGTTGCCTCCTACAAAGGGAGGCCAGACTGCAGCTTAGGCTTGATCCCTGTGGAGCAGGCCTAAGACATCAGTTGGACATCCCCAAGGTCTCTTGGACTGTGAGAGGGTGTAGGTCAGACTGAGGGACCCTCCCTAGTACATGGAATCTAGTGTACCAGGTCTCTAGTCCTATACAATAAAAATCTAATATTCAAATTGTCCCCTCTACTGGGAGTTTGACCAAGAATTCTACCACTCACTATGACATGCACTCACCACTAGGGGGCAGCGCAGAACATGGCAGGCCAGGCATCAGAGATGTGGCACTGGCAATAGGAAGTGTTGCTGGCCCTGCTGTGTCCTGATGAGCGTGGGAACACAGTGGGATGGTAGAGGAGGAGAAGGTGGGTGAGAATGGGACGCAATCACCCTGTGGATTGTCCCATGATGACTCAGGTGGAGGTGGGCATGGCAGGGAGGGAGGCTAGCACCCAGGTGCTGCCCAGGGCCTAGAGGTTAGCTGGGACCTGCCCTTTCATGGCAAACACTAGCGCTTTGATCACTGGCCAGGCTTAGAGACCCCACTTGTGCGAGAATTTCATGCACCAGGTCTCTAGTAGAAATATATTTTTAAAAAGAACAAGTAAGATATCTCATGGGCAGGCACATGTCTCTAGGCAATCTAGTGTAAACTCAAAACACAGCCACAAGTTCTCTTGAATGAAACCTATGTTGCCATTTAACAAAGAATCAAAAACAATTTGGCTAGTATCCTGTACATTTTTGTGGACATTGAGGCCCATCTGATATATATTTATCTTTCATTTTTAAACTCTGGCAACCTAAGCAACAGTCAACACTTATTCCTCAGTTGTTAATGTCTGAAGTTAGGACATAGTCTTATAGGACTGTTGTCTTGCTGACTGTTGTTATGGGAAAAAGTAAAATCTTGATAGAAGCATGCTGACAGATCTTGCTAAAAATGTGCTAATATTTTTGCCTTGTAAAATGCATACTTTCACTCCTAACTCTCAAGGATTTTTTAAAAAAGCTTAAAATATGTAAATAATTACAGAAATAGAAGAGTTTCGTATTAAAAGAAACTTTAGAACTTATTCTTAAATAAGGAATATTCAAAATCATAACGGAAGTGAAAACAAAACACTGAAGGTAGTGGTAGGACATCTCACAATGCAGACCTTTGGGAAGGTTGTGGGAGACTAAGGTCTTCCTGCCCATCTCACTCCTCAGGAGTTCTCTGTGACTGAGGGCAGACTCCACATGTAATCCACCTGTTAACAAGTCTACTTGGTAATGAAGTGAAAATGAAGCATTAAAGGGAGGTAGCTCTAGTGCTTGAACAAATATCATGAAGAAAATAGCCTTGAAGGTAGAGTTATGATGTGTTGGTTATAAATATTGTCCTAATTATATTTTAGTACAATCAATAACCGTTCACCGGATACAGAAAAATTACCATTAGAATGCCATTAGAAAAGAGTGCACTTGGTATCATTCATGTAAAACTGCAAGCATGGGTCCCTCTATAATATATCTGCCATTAAGAAAATTGCCAGTTAATTTTGTTGGCTAAATTGTCCATATGCCACATATGCTTTAATTATTTGGAGGGGAGGGGAGCTATCAAAAACTTGATGACAACAAGACTTAAATCTATATGTTTTCAAAATATTATTTTAAACAAAACATTTTATATAATCCTACCCAAATGAATAATTTAACATTAGGACCTGAACACAAAATTATTAGACCTCTGTGATGATTAGGTGAAATGAGGAATTTTAAAACACTATTAGGTTAGCTTTTATTACACATAATGAGAATCTCCCAGATGGTGTAGAAATCATTAAAAATTAATTTTATAGCCACTGGACTTGTCTTAAAGTGTCTTGAACTGATAATCCTTCATAATTTTATACCTTTGCTTCAGTTCATTGATGAAGCCAAGTAGCTGGCTTTTTAAAATTGATGATCTTATTATAATTATTGAAGTGTAGTACATTCATTTTGCCTAAGGTGTTTAAATTGAGTCCCCCCCCAAAAATATGCTTTAGTACTGTAACTTTCAAATATTTCAATAATAAAGACTCTTTGTAATATAAAATATTGGTGATAGGCCCATATTGTTAAAGGTGGCCTTTAAATATTTGCTGGTTGAGAAGGTGCATGATGATACAGAGCAACTATGAATTAAGTATTGGTTTAAAGTAAAGATGCATTTAGTAACCCAAATGTCATTATACTTATTTGAAATGTAAATATATACTATACATACTAATAGTATAATATGTGACAGGATTAAATAGTTTTTCCTATGGCCCTACTACCCTGTTAGGAATGTGTAATTCATGCTGAACCATTGTTCTAGACTTTGTTTAAGAAGGTATACAGTGTCCCTGTCATAAAACAAAGGGCATCAAAGAAGATTGCTGTGTCAGTGGATAAAAACATGTGTTGAAAACCTGAAACATGCCCTTGCTGAGAACTTAGCTGGCTTCTTTTGATGTCACAACGATTTTAGGATGGAAACACCTCTTGTGTCACTGTGGTGCTATTTATGCATCACAGGGGCCAATACACAAATTTACAATCTCTCATGTTCTAAATAAGTATAAGTGCCTTTTAAAGTTCCTCCTTAGTACCATGGTGATTTTCAACTGGTGTGTTGCAAGAATTTTTTAAACATGATATCCTGACTACTTAGTCACAGGCCCTGACCTCTTTTCTCTCAGATGGTCAAATAAAAAATGACAATAGCCAACACAACAATAGCAAGCTGATATAAATGAATCAAAATTATACTATTATTTTTTTCAGATCAGCAAAAATATAATCTATTGTTTGGTGTGCTGCAGGGTTTCAGTAATGAGCTTATGTGCACCATGAGATGAAAAAGGTTGAAAACGCTGCCACAGACTAATTAATGCCATAGAGTGAGTCTGACATATATTCTTGTTATTAGTGTTAATAATGCTCCCAACCCCATTTTAAATTCTGCAAATTGGCTAAACCCTTACAAACACTGGCATTATGTATTATAATTTATACATTTATTTTTAGAAATAAAATCAGATAGTTTGCTTTTTAAAGGACACTTTAATAATATTGTCTCAATCTATGTGTCTAACTATGAATTAATAACAAAGTAATCCTTTCCCTTTTTGTATTTGTCATTTGTGCATTATAATTTTTCTTATAAAATCAATGTGCATATTTATGTATATTATATAGACATGTATATATATAAAAATATACTTGTAAATATTTATATATATATTATACTTAATATCTCTAGGGAATATTAACACATTTATCACACTCCTGCATACAAAGATTACAATATTTTAGCTGTGTCTCTTGCCAAACAGGCTTGTCAGGTTTGCTATGTGTGTGTACACATTCACCAATTAATTGGTTGTGTCTGGTGACTACAGTGTGTCATCAGGCCAACTGCACATACTACCAATTCCTGATAGCAACATTTTGGCAAAGGCATATATTTGAAGAAATGAGATTAGTATAACAGTTGGGCAAAAAGAAGAGAAACAGAAACAAACCATTAAGAGGATAGGAAAATTTGAGTACTGCAAAATATGAAAAGAGATTAAATAGCTAGTTACTCTAGTCCAAGGTAATTTCTTTTTTTTTAAATATATTTTATTGATTTTTTTTACAGAGAGGAAGGGAGAGAGATAGAGAGTTAGAAACATCGATGAGAGAGAGACATCGATCAGCCGCCTCCTGCACGCCCCCCTCTGGGGATGTGCCCACCACCAAGGTACGTGCCCTTGACCGAAATCGAACCAGGGACCTTTCAGTCCGCAGGCCGACGCTTTATCCACTGAGCCACACCGGTTTCGGCTTTTTTTTTTTTTAATACAAGGTAATTTCTTGAGTCTGGTTCTCACGATGTTTCAGCAAAAACTTTATGATGTTTTTTCATATCAGGGCTATGTTTTCACCTTGTGGTATTAACAGTTGTAAATTCTGTCTTTTCCAGGACTATTTCTACTTCATGCATTCTATATTTGTGTCTCTATAAAAATACTTGAACTCATCAGACCATGTAGGCACATAGATTCCAAAAAAATATGGTCACAGTGTAAAAGCTACAACATCAATATAGGCTGCCAAGTTTGCCATGGAAAATTTACTTCAACTGCCAGTCAAGAAGAGTGTTGTAGAACCTTTACACCAGTGATGACAGCATAGCATTGTGGTTAGGAACTGAGGAATTATGTGAACTTATGTTCTCATTTTGCCATTAACTGTGACCACGGGCTAATGACCTAACCTTCCAAAATCTTGGTTTTCTCATTTGAAAATGAAGAACAGTGAAGAGCCTATTTCAAAGGGTTTAAATGAGATTAAAGGCATGGTATAAATACTCAATAATAGTTAACTTTATTAAGTGGCAATAATTGGATATCAACATTTGAGGCCATATCAGTTTATCTAGGCATGTCTAAAACAAAATCGTCATGCTAAAAATCTTTGAAAAAAATCTTATCCCTTTTTTTGGTTCTCTATTTTTGTCTGAGTTAGCTTTGCAACTTAAAAAGGAGGATGGGCTATCCATCTTGGACAAATAGCACTACATCAGTGCTCATTGTCACATGTATCATGGGAAATTTTCCAATGACTTTTCTTGGTACTGATTACAGTTATAACTTATACTAGTATGTTAGTTATTGAAAATTAAAAAGGTAAATAGAGGTTGAAAGAAGTAACAAAACAAGTCATTCTACTTCTTTATAAATAAAGCAATGAGAGTTTTATATGAATAAGGAGTGGGCAAAAAGTAGATTTACAGTTGTTCCTATCCTATATAATAAATGCCTAATACGCAAGTTGTCCCCTTGACAGGAGTTCCACGGGGAGTTTGACTGCTTGACCAGTCAAACATGCTCTGGCCACCAGGGGGAAGACAATCCACCTGGTAGGTTAGCTTGCTGTGGGCACTGGTGGGCTGGACTGGAAAGTGAGATGTAAGGGGAGAGCCCTCAGGAAGCTGCCAGGGTCTGGCCCATGGCCCAAGTAGAGGCAGGTAGGGGCAGGAGTCAGGAGAGACCAAGACTGCTAGCATGATCCAAGAGCCATGGACTGCACAGCCCGCCACAGCCTGTGACCTTTTCAGTGTGCAATTTATAATCTCCAGAGTTGCTTCTTTTTATTTGTGAAGTTTCACTACTCCAGGAGAGTGGGTAGCACTATTATGGGGGAGCCTTGGGCTCCAGAGACTGGATGTAACAGAGAGGGGGGCGGGGCTAAATCAGAGAAAACAAGTCCAAAACTTGAAAGGAAGTGGGAGGCAGCAAGGTGGCCTAGAAAAACTGCTGGATGGGGGCAGCTGAGGAGCCTGGTGCCTCCTTCCCATGACCCATCACCCCAGCTTTCCTCTGGAGCCCCGCCTGGGCTAGCCCCACACAGCTCAGCACCACCACACAGCCCTGACCACAGTGCCGTGCCTGTGCAACCCCCCCCACCCCCAGCACCCCTCACCCTGCCCCACACAGCCTTTGGGGAGCTCTGCCCCTAGAGGAGAAAGAGGGAGACTGCAGACAGGAGGTCACAAGATGAGGGGGTAGAGCCAAGTTAGATGGAGGGGAGGGAGGGAGAGACACCACAGGACTTGGTACAGAGATACGCAGGGAAGGAGTGGCTCTTGCAGAGAAGTTTCCCTTGGTTCAAGTAGAAATCCTGACCCCTCATTTTACAGACCCTGGCAGAATGTGTGTGTGTTGGAGGGGGAGGGTGATGGCGAAGACAAAAGAGGGTGTGAGGGGACTGAATGGATGGAGAGCAGTGATGTTTGATTCATGGCCTATTTATTTTTGTTAAAATATTTTTGTTGATTTCAGAAAGGAAGGGAGAGTGAGAGCGAGAGAGCGAGAGAGAGAGAGAGAGAGAGAGAGAGAGAGAGAGAGAGAAACATCAATGATGAGAGAGAATCTATCTGCTGCCTCCCACTTGCCCCCTCCTGGGGATTGAGCCCACAACCCAGGAAAGTGCCCTTGACTGGGATCCAACCCAGGATCCTTCAGTCCACAGACTGTGGCTCTATCCACTAAGCCAAACCATCTAGGGTGACCCATGGCCTATTTAAAACTGCTGCAGTAGGCTGAGCAGGGGTGTTACCTGATAATGGGAATGTCTCTCCTTATGTTGGGATAATGGAAACCACAGAAAAGTAAAGACAGGCCCATGGGAGCCTGCAAAGGTTTTCCATGACCACCAGGGGGCAGATGCTCTGAGGGGTAAGTTAGCTTGCTGCTGAGGTCTGGCTGATCTGGACTGGGAGAGATGGGGCTGTACATGCCCTGGAGCCCTCCTGCAGTCCCTCCTGCTTCCCATCCCCAGCCACTGGCCCTGATTGACTCCGATTGGGACTGGACCAGATGGCTCTGATGGGCCTCAATCATCGACTAGGTGGAGGGACCCCACCTGTGCAGGAATTTGTGCCTGGACCTCTAGTGGAAAATAATACAACAATTAATAAATAATATTACCAAATAAAGTCTATGTTCCATGTACTTCAACTACAGATCCACTTTTGCCCACCTCCTGTATTTTTGTTCCATTCCCCTTTAATTCCTCAGGCTAGATTATAAGAGGTAGACTGTGGATATAAACATGTTAATATCTTTGATAGCTATTTAAATTGTATTCTAAAAGTGCTCATTCATATTCCTAGCACCAGTGTTTTGAGACTGCCAGCTTCTTCTCCTCCTCAGTGGCACTCAGTAATTTATTTAATACCATTGAAGACTTTTTAAGGCCAAACTTATAAAGTGAATAGCACAGTTACCTCTAATCTTCAATTATTGAAGAGACACTATTTGATTAATGATGTCTCCCTAGCCTAAATGAGTTCTGCATGCTTTATATTAGAAAGAGTTAAACAAGGGTCAAAGTTTATCATACTTATTTGTAGAGGTACCTTGAAAAAGACTTACTTGGTCCTGGAACAAAGAAGTGATTGTAAGAGTGATGATCTTACAGCTTTGAGACCAGTCATGGGAATACAGAGCAGTTCTATATTTCCCTTCAAAGTCATCATCCTAAGTCATGTCCAAGGTAGTCATATAGACAGTGTAATTCAATAGCTCTAAAGAGAGGCTACCGCGGTTACCTGGGGCATCAGACGGGAGACTTCTTCCCAGGCTCATTGTACTAATACAATTACTTGTCTGAATGAAACTGAAAATGTCCCAATGATTTTTTTTAACTTTGTTTGTGGTATGAATTTTATTCTTATTTATTCCAGAGCATCATGAAGAATGTATTTGAAGTCAGTTCTATGATTTGATTTCAAATACATCCTGGATGGCCTGCTTGACCTATTGCTAAATTTCAGTGTTTATGTTCATTGTTCCTCAAGGGGAAAATCAAATGGAAAGCAGGGGTTATTATGCCATTGAATACTTATTATTTATAGATATCTTTCTCATATAAGATGGCAATTGGGATGGAATGATAGTATGAAAAACAAACCTAAGTTAAGCCATCTTAATCTGTAAGTCCTCTCCCTTTCCTCTATAAGCCCACTTCCTACCTCTATTTAGGGATATTTTCCTCACTATGCTCCATCTCACATACTAGATACATTATTTATTTATTTTGGTTATTGGTTTTCTCATTCCACTAGAAGTATGTTTCTTGAAGGCAGAGATTGTGTTTTTTGTTTTGATTTTTTTGTCACTGCTTCATCCTAGATTACCTGGAAGCCCATGGTAGTTGGTTAATAACCACTTATGAAGTTAGTTAATAAACTTACAAAAATTAAATTTTTAGAAAATGTAATGAAAAACAAGATGAAATAGATATGACCTTTTTTTTTTATAATGAATGCTAAATTGTATTTAACTTTTAGCTCACATCTCTCAAAGATAAAGCAATGTAGCATAATGCTTACCAAGGCTTTTAAAATGCAAGCACTTATCTGGTGATACGTAAAGTGTGTTTAGGGAGGTATATTCTTTAATGAATATAAATATTCCCAAAGCCAGATTTGCAGTATCTGTTAAATACCATCCATTTACACCCATTGAAGTTGGGAAAATCTGGTATTTGGGATAATGCTGTCATCTTTTTTCTCATTTCTCTCAATAAATTCAGTCTTTGTTACTGAAAATGTTTTTATGATTATCCTTTTAACTTCTTTATATATTTATTCCATAATTAAAAAACAAGAGGGAGACAAAAAAAAAAGGAGGGAAGGGAAGGGAGAGTGTGAGAAGGGAAGAAAGTATTTATGATATGAATGAATAGAGATATATAAGCAGCTATTTATAAAACAATTGATAAGAAAGGTAAATAATATTATTGAGCATTTATTATATGTCTAACATTGTTCTGAATCCATTATTATTATTATCCTCATAATAACCATATTAGCTGAGTTCTATTGTAATTACCAATTTTCAGATGAGGAAATTGAACTTCAAAGTGACTAAGAAACTCATCTAAAACATAAATGTTAACGCTATCAAATTATTTATGTCACTGAAACTTTGCAAGGGGCATTACTATTTCATATATTTATAAAAAAGAAAAAAGAAAATTGTAATATTTGACATATTAAAAAAAGATGTTTAGGCCTCTACATTAATTTTAATTATCATTAATTTTTCCTTTTTTTCTTTATTAAGTTATTACATATGTGTTCTTATCCCCAGATTGCCTCCCTACTGTCCCACTCATGCCCTCACCCCCTTGGTGTTTGTATCCATTGGTTAGGCTTACATGCATGCATCCTTTAATTGATCTCTACCTTTCCTCTGTGGTTTGACAGTTTGATGATAATTCTCTGTCTCTAGATCTGTTTTTGTTCATCAATTTATGTTGCTCATTATATTCCACAAATGAGTGAGATCATGTGATATTTATCTTTCCCTGACTGGCTTATTTCGCTTAGCATAATGCTCTCCAGTTCCATGTATGCTGTTGCAAATGGTAAGAATTCCTTCTTTTTACCACAGCATAGTATTCCATTGGGAAAATGTACCACAGTTTTTTAATCTACTCATCTGCTGATGGGCACTTAGGCTGTTTCCAAATCTTAGCTATGGTGAATTGTGCTGCTATGAACATAGGGATGCATATATATCCTTTCTGATTGGTGTTTCTAGTTTCTTGGGATATATTCCTACATCAAAAAGAAAATACAACCAAAATAAATAAGCTCTTTCTAAAACATTTTACATTCAGAAGATAACTCATCAAATCTCTTTTGACTCTCTGTGACATTAGGGGAAATGGTAATACTATATTCATTAAATAAATGCTCCATTGTTGTCTCTGGGACTTTATTCCAAGCCATTGACACCCATTCTGCAACTTTTGATGCTGGCATATTCCAGAACACAGGCAGTGGTATTAATGGAGGGTTTTCAACAATGACCAGGACTTCAGTTTTTTTCTACAACTATCCTTTTTTTTTAAATAAATATTTTTTTATATATTTTATTGATTTTTTACAGAGAGGAAGAGAGAGGGATAGTTAGAAACATAGATGAGAGAGAGACATCGATCGGCTGCCTCTTGCACGCCCCCTACTGGGAATGTGCCCGAAAACAAGGTACATGCCCTTGACCCCGAATCAAACCTGGGACCTTTCAGTCCACAGACTGACACTCTATCCACTGAGCCAAACCGGTTTCGGCATCTACAACTATTCTTAAAAGGCTTAATAAGTTGAAACATAGAGGGTCTGCATTTGTCTAGTCAGGTCTGGAATAATAATCAAATTAGCACTTCACAACAAGTACAAATATGTAACAAGTGCCACCTAGGCTAGGGTGATCATAAATACTTAATATGAATTTAAAGATATTGAAGTGTGTGTGTGTGTGTGTGTGTGTGTGTGTGTGTGTGTGTGTGTGTATGTGTGGAGTAAATGTTTCAGAATAAATAAAATAGATTTCTTAGCTGAGTAATGGCTGCACAGGTGCTCATTATGTATATGTAAATTGTCTATTTGAGGAGGTTTATAGAGAAAAATGGGCAGGGGTGATTGGAAGTTTATTGCCTCCCCAGTCCTTGGAACGCATGTTCTGCCCACTGGTCCCACAGTGGGACCCATTTTCAAGGATGCAGTCTTGAGAGAGCTGTATGTTGTTGACACCTCAGACCATCTGGATGGCATAAGTGACTGAACCCAGTTAAAGCTTCTAAATTAATATAAGGTCTGGCAGTTGGATGGGGAGATCTATTCATCTTGCATTCACCCATGAGAAGCTTCATATGTAAGTTTCCTTGCTTATTAAATCTGACATCTACCAATATGGAGTGGTCAGCCCTTTTTTTTCCCCATCTTTTTCCCTCCACACACTGGGGCCAGTTTACAAGCCAACAGTGTTATAACGAATGACTAGATGAGACATGAAAATTAGGTTGGGACCTACTTATGCTGAATGTTGTATTTTATGAAAAAGTAACTTTTACTAAAGAAAGTTCTCTAGAATGGCAGTGAAAACACACACACACACACACACACACACACACACACGCTTAATTTCAAAAGACAATTCTGATAGAAATGTAAAATACAAACTAATTATGGCTGGAAGCAGCATTAAGGGGACTAAGAAACACAGGGGAGAGAGCACAGTGAATCTGAGTTAGTGTCAAAAGTGGGACAGGGAACTGGGTGAATGACAGAAGTCCTCTGAAATTCTACAAGTAAATATCAGGCATATCCTGAATTTTCTGTCTAATCTTCATAACAATAAAATGTTAAAATAAATATTAAATACATTAAATAAAGTATTAAAATAATTTATTAGTACTTTAGAATCTGGATGTGTTTAGATGTCTAAATGCAGTAAGTTTGTTTTTATGTAGAGATTCTGGTTATAAGTTGTAACATCTATACTAATAAAAGGGTAATATGCAAATTGGTCATGATGCCCTCACAGTAACAACCAAACAGCAGACTGCGTGGAGCAACCAGGCCAGCAGATGGGGGATATTGGGGGCAACCAGGTCAGCAGGGGGTGCACTAAAGGGTGACTGGGTTGGCCAGGGGGCAGTTGGGGGTGACCAGATTGGCAAGGGGGCAGTTAGAGGCAATCAGGCTAGCACGCAGAGATGGTTAGGTGTGATCAGGCTGGTGGCGGAGGGGTAGGAGGGAGGCAGTTAGGGGTGATCAGGTAGGCAGGCAAGCAGACAGGTGAGCAATTAGGAGCCAGCAGTCCAGGATTGTGAGAGGGATGTTCGATTGCCAGTTTAAGTCCTAAACCAGCGCTCAGATATCCCCCGAGAGGTCCTGGATTGGAGAGGGTCCAGGCTGGGCTGAGGAGACCCCTCCCCCTCCGTGCACAAATTTCATGTACCGGGCCTCTAGTAATGTAATATCTAGACATATTTAGGGAACAATTGTCTCTGTACTACTTAATATAATATTTAGCTTTGATACCTTTAAAGTCAATGTCTCAAATGCAAATAACTTTTAAAAGTACTCTTTATTTTCAAATATATTGTTCCAATGTACCTCAATAGTACAAGAGATATGTATGTGGTAATTATTCAGTATCTATTAAAGTCCCATGATAATTGGCATATGGTGTTATATAACAGTACATAATAACATATGATGACTGTAATTAAGTGCATCGACTTAAGACTTTGTCTTTTAACTACCCTCAGTGGACACTGAATGGAGGTAAATTAAAGGTTCATTAAGCTGTGTTCAGAAGAAAAAAAATGTTTTCAAATGGCAGATGTACTGTGGAATTAAATGGAATTATTAAGATCTGTTCTTTAGTGTTTTCTCAAGTGCCAAGTCCAGACTCAACTCTTTGAAATGTTTTAATAAATTAAAAAGAACATTACTTTTCACAGTTTAACATTTGAGCTTTAGATGTGTAAAATATTGGAAATGTGGTTGTTTCTATATTGAAGTGACTTTTGGTGTGTTTTTTGTTTTGTTTGTTTGTTTAATGTCCTGTGTCTGCAAGGAAAAGCAAAGCAAAAAAGAAAACAATAATGTATGCTGTGGAGGTAGACAAAACATCTGCAACACCCAGCATTTTCCCATTTAGATGATCCAGAATTTACATTTCTAAAATAAGAATTGTCCTTTCTAATTTGAATGGGTAGTTACAAAAAAGGATCACAGACAATGGGATATTTTTAACTGATTCTTATTCCTAAAGGTGTCAAGAAGGCATTTAAAACACTAAAAAATGTAATAAATTTGAGCTTTCCTATATATTTACTAGTCTAATAGCTTTATTAAGCATGTGGATAAAGATTGTCCTTTATTTAGTAATATTATTATAAATGCAATTTAAGCATTCCAATTCTCTCTGGCACAGGAATATTTACTAATTGCTCTTTTTAAAAAATGTTTCTGATGCTAAGATCTTATAGCTAGGAAGAGGCTTTAGTTTTCACTACAAATAAACAAGAAACAGTATAGATGTGCATGTTTCTTTTATGAGCAAAATGAGTATGTGAACAGGAAAGGGTAAAATCCTGAACCTTACCAAAGGATGACAAATCTTGAAGGCAAAACATTTTTTTTTCCCAGAAACTTTTCCTAGTTCAAGTATGGAACATATAGTTTTACTTCAGTATATATTTTGGCATCTTTTTGCCTCAGGCCTGTATAGAACACCTGTGCCCTTACTGGGAACAATTTTATAAAATGAAGGCATTTTGGTTGGGGTTTAGAAAGTTGCAGTAAAAGGCAGAGGAAGAATGATAGGAGTTTAAACTCTTCTTTTAAATAGGTTTCATTGCACTATATATTATCTTAATATATAAAACCCTGGGTCCATTACATCCACAATGAGTGGGTTGCTGTGGTGACCCAGCACTGGCTGCTGAAGGGGCTGTGAATCATACCTGGAAAGAGGCCTGAAAAGAAAAGCAGGGTCTGATCTGTAGCCTCTGGGGCCGCCATTGATCAGCACTTCCTCTCTCTTTCTCTCTGGGCATGGCCAGCAGCCACACCTCAATTTCTTTCCAGGCCTCCACCAGGGCTGCTGATCAGCCCCACCTTTCTGATCAGGCCCCTTTGACAGGCCTAGAGATACTGACTGGTATAGAAACTGACCAATCAAAACCAAATTGGTTGGCAGAGGAGGGCAGTTAGGGGCAATCAGGCAGGCAGGGAGAGAGGTTATGGGTGACCAGGCACTCAGGCAGAGGGGTTAGGGACAATTAAGCAGAGAGGCAGAGACAGTTAGGGGAGATCAGACAGGCAGGCAGGTGAGCGGTTAGGAGCCAGCAGTCCCAGATTGCAAGAGGGATGTCCCTATTTGGAGCGGGTGCAGGCTGAGCTGAGGGACCACCCCCCCCCTTTGTGCACAAATTTCATGCACTGGGCCACTAGTATATTGTAAAATGAACCCATTTGAAGTATGCCAATTAAGGGACATTTTATAATAAAACTGTTCTTTATATATGCTGGCTAACATACCTTATCACATATGGCTTGCAAATATTTCATTCTGTGGTTCATTTTTTTTTTTTTTTACTTTCTTGGTAGTACGAAGGTGATTTGATGAAGTACAATTTATCATTTTTCTTTTTGTACTTGTGCTTTTTGCAATACAGTATTGAGATACAGAAATGTTGGGCAAAAATGTGCTGGGCCTTAAGTATATTTTTAAAAAGATGTTTTCTGAGCCAAAACTGGTTTGGCTCAGTGGATAGAGTGTCGGCCTGTGAACTGAAGGGTCCCAGGCTTGATTCTAGTCAACTGCATGTATCTTGGTTGTGGCCACATCCACAGTGGGGGGTGTGCAGGAGGTGGCTGATCGATGTTTCTCTCTCATCGATGTTTCTAGCTCTCTAATCAACAAAATAAAAAAAAGACGTTTTCTGAAATGCTTTTGCATATAAGCATCTAGATTATGCTAAATGTCTGAGGGGGGAGGCAGGATGTTGAAGTTAAGACCTCACAGTCAAAGAGAGTTTTCAAAACTTTGGAGCAAGTAACAGGCTAGGGTAATTGACTTTCTATATACTGAAGGTCCAGTGTATTTTTACCCAACATTTCTTTTCTGGAAAGCAAAATGAACAAGCAAGAGTCTTTCCAAGTCTCTAGAGAAGAGATCCCTGATGAAGCCAGGGAGGTAAAAGAGCCAACACTAAAATAACTTATTCTTCCCCTAAATGGTGTAGGATACTATTAATATTTTTCTTATTTAGCTTACTGTCTTTAAGGATTTGTTTTTAGTGAATACAAGAGTTGTTATATTCTGAAGGCAGTGTTTTGTATATCCTAGAAAAACTTAGAACTCTTTACAATAATTATTAAGAGGTTATTTCTCTGAGTTTTATGGTTACTATAACCTGCTTTTTTTTAAGATCTTAAATTCTTAAAGTAGAAATTATGCCATCAAAATAGTTTTTAGATTTCTATATGTACCTTAATTTAACTCTTAAGTTTCCAAGTTGGTGCGTGTCCACTGTACCAGTAAGATGTCTAGAGTATCTATAATAACAAAAGCTTAATATACTAAATAGACCGGACAGACAAATGACTTGCTGGACATCATTCCAGATGTCTTTCTGGATGATCTTCCAGACAAAGCTATAGTTGCAGGATCTAAGGCAGAGGTAAATAGGGGTGATCAGGCAGGCAGGCGAGGAGGAAGAAGCAATCAGGCAGAGTGTATATGAATACACACACACACACACATACATGCATATACATATATGTATGTGTATATATATATATATATATGCATATACATATATATCTATATGTATATCCCTTCCAATTTCATCAATCTAAACATATTTTTTACCAGTCCCCGGGATGTACCTTTGTCTCAATTAAGAGAGTAGCCTTGCTTTGATTCCTACTTGCAGATAGTAATTCCTAACTTCCTGTTTGAGTTCATCTTCATTATTTCTCCAAGTGACTTCTTCATTCTTAAGGCCTATCCATTTTTTCAAGGCACAGTTTGAGTTCTCACTGAAACCCTGCTTAATTTCACCTTTCCTAAATTCTTATCTTAGATCTCACACTTTACTTTTTAATTAAGCTTCAAGTGTATATATAAATTAATCTTTGCTGATAGATTGTAATTTACTTAAAGCACTTTCTTATATAGTATTTTGGTTTATATTTTTACTAGAGGTCCAGTGCATGGAGTTTGTGCACTAGTGGGGGCGTGGCCTGTAGGTATTGATCCGCTGTGGGAGTGCTACTCATCCTGGTTAGCCAGTCAGCTGGCCAGCCAAGCGGCTACCCATGTTGTGGTAACAGCTGCTCATCCCAGTCAGCCAAGTGGGACCTGCCCTCTGAGCAGTTGCTCCCCCTGTGGGAGTGCACTGACTACCGGGGGGCAGCTCCTGTGTTTGGCACCTGCCCCCTGGTAGTCAGTGTGTGTCATAGTGACTGATCAATCGGTAGTTCTGGTCATTCTGGTCATTCCACAGTTCAGTGGCTGGTCTTTTATTATATAGGGTAGTTCCAATACTTACTTTCTTGTTACATAATTCATCTTAGAGATGATGATTGACAGCTACTTATAGATGTTTGCTCTGACTTAAGAACTGCACTGAGTACTTACAATTTATTCATTGAAGTCTCATAGTGACCCACCTATAACTGTGATGTGTGTGTGTCAATATCTACAGTCTAGGAAGCAGAATCTTAGAAAAATTAATATCCTGTCCTAATCAGTAAGTGGCAGCATTGGGATTCATGTCTGCTTCTCTTTTAAACCCAAGTAAATGATGTTTTTTACTGTATTGTGTTGCAAAATTGTTATTGTTTTTACTGTTATGACATGTTTAATTCATGTGTCACCAAGGTTTTTATAAAGGGCCCTACTCTCTCCCACTCTTCCTCCCTCTCTTTCCCACACCTTACTCCCTTCCATTCTCTCTAAAAATCAATGGAAACTGAGACATATTGTTTTGTACATTTTAGATATTCCTTGTTTTCCACCATTAGTTACTGTTCTACCTCCTCTTTCAAAGATAAATTTGCTTGAAATTCCTGTTTCGGTATCTTAAGGTGTTCTTTCTGGTTTATTCTCTTGTTCTCCAACCCTTCTGATTCAGGACAAATGACTTTGTTACTGGAATCCTCCTGGACTTCCTGCTTTATGTGAGGTAAATGTGGAGGTTCTGTTGTAATTTGTTTACTCTTAGCTTCTTCTTTCAGCAAATTTACATCCTCATGGGATGCAAAACTTAGAGTTTTATCTAGCCTAGCTTTTTCACAAAGTAAGGCACCTCTTACTTTTTCCTCTTTCTTTGTTGTCTCTGTCACAGATTTCTTTGGATGTAGCAATGTCCTTATAAGGAGTCCCTGTGCATTCATCCTGTATTCTTTTGCAGCTTTCTTTCTGTGCTGTTTCCGGAAGTCCAAGTGACACCTTCCATCCTTTTAGAAAAACTGTGTTTCCCACCATTCCTCCCTGTCCAGCTTTGGATGAGACTGATTCCTGGATAAATTCTTCTTCAAATCTGCCTTAGAGATCTGCAATTTGTTCTTTAGGCCAAAAAGTGGCTCATTTCCCCCTACCATCAGGGCTTTCCTCAGTGCTTAAATTTCTCATGTTATAAATTTAGTTATGCCTCAGTCATAGGCTTCAGGGGAAATTATATCCTCTTGCTTATTTCTGAATAAGTTAAATAGTAGAAGAAGTACCTTTTTTGATTATGTCACTCGGCAGAAGAAATGTTCCCAGTGGCTAGAGTGAATTATTTCTCATACTTTGAATTTAGAGGATTTAAAGAAGAGAAAAATCTTGGGCTTAATATCTTGAAGAAACTGTACTTTTAAAATTTTGTTGTGTTTTTTGCTTTGAAGAGTGTTGGTAAAACTCTTAGCTGTAAGTTTAAAAATAATTGGTACCTGACAACTTTATCAGTTCTTTTTGCCTTTTTTTTATGCCTCATAATTCTTTTTAAAAATTATTAATTTATTTTAGAGAAGAAGGAAGAGAGAGAGAAACATCATTTTGTTATTCAAATTTACTCATGCATCGGTTGATTCCTATATGTGCCCTGATGGGGGATTAGACCCTTAACCTTGGCATATCAGGACAACACTCTAATTAACTGAGCTACCTGGCCAGGGCTCTTTTTACCTTTCCAAAATATTTAAGTTGTCAATTATACGTCAATAAAGCTGAAAGAATATTAACTGTTAAAAAAAAATCAATGGAAAAAGTATCCTCACTCCTTGCATGAGGACTAAACTTTTTTTCCCCTCTTTTCTTTGGAACAATTTGTTCATGCTTTAGGAGCCACTTAATTAAATAATTACCCGCTGGAGCACCATCTGTTTTTTCCCCTATAAATAAGAAGGATGGCTTTCTTTTACAGAGGCTTCGGGAAGGTGCCAAGAAGCAGTAAATATCATCAGCAGATGGACTGAGGCACTTCAATCTCTTCACAGTCAGCCTTGACCATTCTGGGCATAGCTAAATGGATTTTTCTGGATAGGTTCCTTTCTAAATGCATTATGTGCAGGAAGGGAGTTGTATTGATCTCCCAAAGATCTCTTCCCATTCTCCCCCTCAAGATGCAGAGCCTGATTTTGTTTTCAACTCTTCATATGTCCACATAACACACTTTGGTTCTGCCTCTATGTAAATAATCTTATAATGTGTCCAAGGGATTCAGAGTGAGTGATTCTGGGGTGGATTTTCCAGAGGTCAGTGATCCAGAGGTTGCTTCCTTCCTTCTCCTACTCCTGTGTGCCCCATTCTCTGCCTCACAGTCTTCACCTTTCACACATAGCTCAGAAATTTCCCATTTTACCTTTTCATTCTAACCTCTTGGGCATGTGAATCCACTTGTGGTTTTCCCTTTCCAGATCAAGAATATTCAGGATTTGAGGTGGCTGGGTATACATGTGAGAAATTAATTTAATTAGTATGAATCACTTTATTTTTCATTTATCTGTCATTAATTATATAGAATGAATCATTAGAACTTAAAACATACATTCATGAGTGATTTCATTTGATGTTCACATACACAAATTTGGTTTTACCTATGAAGAAAAAAGTGATTTGCCCTGGGGTACATAGCTAGTAATTGGGCATTCAAACTTCAGATCTACTTCTCTTGATTCCTAATAGTTTATAATTTAAAAAACAGTGACAATTATATTGGGTTTTATAGTTTATCAACTGTCTTTAGTTACAATGTTTAACTCCATTCATCAACTAACTCTTAAAAGAACATAGGATAGACATTACACTCTCTTTTAAAGTCTTAACAGGCTGAAGTAATTACTATAATACATGTTGCTGATAAAATTGCAATTATTTTACCCTAAATTCTGTACTCTTTAATATGCCATAACTATTTGGAAACTATCATTATTATTTTTCATACATATTTTATTTATTTCAGAGAGAAAGGGAGAGGGAGAAGGAGGGGGAAGGAGAGAGAGAGAGAGAGAGAGAAAGAGAGAGAGAGAGAGAGAGAGAGAGAGAGAGAGAGAGAGAGAGAGATTATAACTTGGACTTTAAAAGTAATTGGGAAACTCTGATCTTTTGCAAGAAGCCTCTTTGTGGATAATGACATGACACTAACTATTGGTTTCTTTCCATCTTAGAAAAAAATTGCCAGGTTTCTCCATTTAGGGAGAAAAAGGGGTCTCTGTAGGGGTTCTGATCTAAGGATAGACTGGTTAGGTCTAATTTAATATTAAAAGCTAGCCTGGAGCCATTGCGTTATCTCTTACTGCAGAAGGAAGCAAAAATAGAAAAAAATGAAGTAGTTACTGAGACACAGAAGTGTTAATCGCATTTTCAGTCTAAATAAATGAAAATCAGCAGCGGCAGCTGCCTCCTCAGTGCCCCCCACTGGGGATCAAGCTCGCAACCTGGGCATGTGCCCTGACCTGACTTGGAATTGAACCTTGATTTCCTGATTCATAGATGGACACTCAACTACTGAGCCACACTGCCTGGCTAGAACTATTATTTTTTTTGAGCAGTTACAAGGTTCTAGATCAGTGGTTCTCAACCGTCCTAATGCCGCGACCCTTTAAGACAGCTCCTCATCTGGTGGTGACCCCCAACCATAAAATTATTTCCGTTGCTACTTCATAACTGTAATTTTGCTACTGTTATGAATTGTAATGTAAATATCTGATATGCAGGATGTATTTTCATTGTTACAAATTGAACATAATTAAAGCATAGTGATTAATCACAAAAACAATATGTAATTATATATTGTGAAATATTTTCTTCTAATTACAAATAAATGAAATTTTGTCTTGAATCGTGGTGTAGCATGGGTAACAGTTTTAATATGACAAGAGTAAACTACATTGCTATATTTTGCTACACTGAGGAGCGGTGTGTTGGTTCCTAAGACCATGGGAAATAGGTGTTTTCCAATAGTCTTAGGCGACCCCTGTGAAAGGGTCGTTTGATCCCCAAGGGGGTCTCGACCCACAGATTGAGAACCGCTGTTCTAGATACTGTGCCAGGCTACGAAGATGAAAGATAAGGAGACAAATTAAGTACAATCAGGAGTCTGAACCTTAGGATATACCATGCAGAAGTAGAGCAGGTGCCATGTGTGCTTGGCAGCAGGGAGCACAGTGAAGAAGGGTCAGAATGGAAGTTCAGGCCAGGGCACCAAGGTCCTATTTATAGCGTTGGAGATGAGAATGGGAAGTGCCATGTTCATGAGAATAAAACATCTCATAGGCTTTTAATCCATCAAGTGATGGTATTTTTGAGAAAATGGTATTCTGGTTATTTACTACCAACTTTTGTGGTTTTAAATAGCACCATTTTACTATGTTTCATTATCTAATCAGGAAATAGGCAGGTTTCAGTGGGCTAATTCTTTTGTTGTATATGCTTGTCACTCGGTGGAAATCAGTTGGTGACTGGTCTGGTCTCACATGATTGGCATTTGGATTTAGATGACTGGGCTCAGCTTCTTCTCCATATGGTCTCAGTGCCTCTCCACATGGTCTCTCCAATAGCGTAGTTGGATTTCTTTGTGCTCAGGGCTCCAAGGATTCTTTCTTTGTGAAATTTATTCATCCTTAACTGCAGCTCTCATAAGACACTTTAGGAAATGAATGTCACACTATCATTCAATCTGTTACTTTAAGAGTTAGCATATTTAAGTTAAATGATTGCTCTTAGGATATCTATAGAGACCTGACAAACCATAGATATAAATGTGAAGACATCATTAATTATTCAAAGGTTGTCAAAATTATGAATTTAGTTCAACAAACATTTGCATGGGCAAAGAAGTATTTTAAAAATCGTGAAAGTCTATTGAAAATAGAGAAAGAGTCTACTGAAAATTAAAAATTCAAAATTGATTAAAATTACAAGCCTAGGCAGCCAGTAGCTATCAAACTGGATGTAAAGTATATTTGAGGAAGCCACAAGGGGGTTTATTGAGGCCAGAAAGTGGTGGGTTATATCTATGTGTGAATGTGTGATGTATTCACTTCTGCTCCCCTTTCCTCTAAAATACTCTAAGAAAGTCACACAGGGATAGAGATTACAGAAAAATACCTTTATTGTGGGAAAATCATTTTCTCTCAAGACAACAGACTGGATAACAATACAAATTCTGGATCCATACTGGCTGGATTTAAATCCCGTGCGATCCAGAGCAAGGGTCTTCCATTTCTTTGTCTTCTGTAAAACCAGGAGGACAAAATGGTAACTTGATGGTGTCTTTCTGGTGATTAAATGAATTAATATAAGCAGAGGGCACATAGTGGTACGTAAACGTGCTGTTTTCCCCTAATACTCTACACTTTAGCTAAATTAAATGAGTCAAGTTTATCTATTATTTACAACTTGTGTTGCAATGTATGTTCCTATTTCCTTAACTTAATTTTGGTTTTCTATATCATTAAAGACATGCTCCTTTTGAGGTGGAAACTATAATATTTCTATTATGTTGGGTTCTCAAGTGCTTTAAATTACCCAGGAAACCATGAGAGAATTCCACACTTCACAGGTTTGGAAATAATAATAATAAAGAAAGGAAAGAAAAAGAGTGCTTTGGTTCCTAAGGCATGACTAGGATATAGCAATTTTTTGGGGTGACTATATACAGGTGATAGTTATAGAGGATGATCTGAATGAAACATCTCACCAGTCACAATAGCTGAAGAAAGCCTTTGAAGAAATGTTAGGGAGAATGGTCTTTAGTTCTTCACACAGAGTGTCAGAGAAGAGAACTCACAGCAGCAGGTTAAAGATAAGTTGAATTTTACTATTATTTTGAAGACTCAAGATTTGTCATATTTGGAATGGGGAAAACATAAACCTTGGTTTGGTCATTAGGTCATTTCAAATTTTAAAAATCCACTGATTCCTTACAGTTTAAGATATAGCATTCACTATATATTGAAGAATAAAATGAATGTTTTTAGCCTTTTTTTAGTATTTTCAATGAATTTATGAGACATCAATAATAAAATAAGTAAGTGTAGAAAAGTAAAGATGAAATAATGTGAAAGCCTTAAGTGAGACCAAAAATATAAAGAGAAGATAAAGGATGTATTATGGGAAGAAAAGAAATAAATGAGAAAAGAAACTAAAATTCATGTTGGTAAAGTAATATTTGACATTAAAAATTGAAATGATAGGTGAACTTAAACATTTTGTATGTATTATTATAAACTACCTTTCAATGGTATCAATTATATAAAAGCTCTGTTAAATGTTTTACATTTAATGTATTTGTGAATATTGTATTTTCTTGCCTTTTGCCTGACATTTAATTTCATATCAACACTACTTTTATGTGCCATTGGAGGTCTTTCATTTTTTATAATATTCCTGGTCATAAATAAAATATAAATGACATAAACAGTACCCAGTCTAGCTTTTGGTAAATTGTTTAGATGTTTTAATTTACCCCAAACCATTAATATGCATGTATGTAAATATTTAATAAATTTAATGTCTTAATGTCAAACTGTCATACGAATGTAATATATTGCTATAGTATTTTTCATCCTGTTTTTTATTTAATATGTTCTCTTTTATTGAAAACGTTAACAGTTTCTAGCAGTATCATACATAAGGAAAGGTCACTTATAGAAATAATTTGAATTTCCTACTTTAAAAGGATGTTCTATCACCTTTATTTTTAGACATAATTTCATTTTTGGATCAGCAGGGAGCCTAGAAGAAAATTTTTGTGTAGCTTCAAATATGTGTATATTTTTTATTATGACATTTAAAAGTAGGAAAAAAATAACAAAATCTTGGGCAATTTGTTTCTCTTTTTTTGTTGTTGCTTGAGATAATTCTTGATAGTATTTCAATCTTAATTTTGTCATCAGTTGTCAATATAAAACTGCACAATTCTTAGTTTTCTTACCATTAATATATTCCCATTATTTAGGAAAATATAATAACTCAAATAACTTTAGCTACCAAATTAAGTGACTATATGTGTGTGTGTGTGTGTATGTATATATGTGTATATAATTTTTGTCATATAAGGAACATATTGTGCTGTTAACTAAAATGAATTTCTTTGATTGGCTTTTGAGTTAAATTACCCATTTTAATTTTCTTCAACTCATGCCTTAACTGTTTGAATGGTAATTTTTTTTACATTTGTGTCTTACCTTTGGACCTTTTACCCAGTATAAAATTGAGGTGATATGATATATATTTTCATATGATATATATTTTCTTCCTAATTAAATTTAGAATGGACCTAAACATATTGTACCAACATGTATTTCTGGGCTGCTTTCCTTCTAACCAGTTAATCTTGGTATTGTGACATATCAACACGCCTCTGTAATAACGCCCTAAAGTCAAATGAGGATTTATGAAAATGAGGATTTAATAACATGAAAAGCAGAGATCCAGTGCTTTCATTGGGTTACCACTCTGGGCCTACAATAGTCTTTTTTTGCAACAGCAATGTGAATTCTAGAATAAAGTCCCTTCAGTTTGTAGAAACCTGTTGATACTACAAAGCATGAAGATATTTAAAAATACCTAATAAAGTACCTTTGAAAAAATATGAAAAATGGAATGCTTAGTAGATAAAAGCTTCATCTATTCCTGGAAATCCAAACGCCATAGTCAAAAAGCAGCAATTTAAGATCATTCATGCGGCTGAAAGGATCGAAAATTGCAGTGTTTCTACCAAGCTAAGGGGTTTCTCCTGGCAGATGGCTCTCAAAGAGCCAAGTGGTGTTTGTATCGATGCATTAACTCTTGACACCCTCAAAGCCCTCTCAGGCCAGAGTAAAGCACACATAGTAGGGAGGAGAGAACAGGATGGACCAAAAGGTTTTAATAGCTGAAAACAGATCAGAAGCAGGTTGAATGTGAGCAGTAGCTTTCATGTTCTAAGCAGAGTTGTTTTGTTGTTTGTCCCCTGAGCAGTGGGAGAAAGGAGAAACGTTGCCAGTGTTGCTAAGAAGAGATCTAAAGTAGAGGCTGTGGTCTTTCCCACACAGCAAGTCGCCCTTAACACCACAGTGCTGGGAAGCAGGGATGACTGGCAGGGCTCTGTGGAGAGCAAACAATGGGAGTCAGAGCAGTCCTTAGACATCTAAGCATCAAGATAGGGATTTTCAGATTGAGAGAGAGACTCCCAGTGCCTGTGATCACATTTGTGACATAACTCGGGACAAATAAGCCAGTAAGATCTCCGAATTTGTTAACATCCTTCCTGCTTAGGGACTTTTAAAGAGTGTGAGGGTTATAATTTTTATAAAGTTTGAGAACTTGACAGGTCAGTTGTGACACTCCAGCAGGATTGCACTTACTAGCTGTAAAAACTTAGGGAAATGACTTAACCTATAAGCCTCAGATACCTCATCTGAAAAATGAGAATAATACTAGTACCTGACATATAAGATTATTTGATTATGTGACATCATGTAAGTAAAGCCCAAGCCTTATAGTGGATCCTTCCTCATTTTAAGGGTTCAAGAAGTTATCTATTAGCATATAATTCTAGATAACATAACATGGGAATGCTGTTACTTTTATGTATCCAAATCTAAGGATATGAAACAATAAAGGAGACTCATACATTTCTCTGTCTGGATAGAGAAAAGTTTCTTCCCAACATGGAAATCTGTGACTACAAAAAGAGATAACTTAGAAAAAAATAGAATTAAAGGCAAACTCTTCAGCTGAAACTAACAGCCTTATACATTAGCAAGTGAGATAAGGCAAAGGCTGATGGAATGTGAGAAGACCCTGCAGATGCCCATCTTTGTCCTGACTTCAGGAAAGCCCAGATTTGCATGAAAACTTGAGTTATAGTGGCTTCCTTTAGCTGGATTATCAGAATTTTTCTCAACTCCGCTCTTCTTTATTTTATTTATTTATTTTTTGTGTGGTTTCATTGATCTCATGTGTGTGCATTTCAAACATAAACCACTTCAAATACTCTGAAGGTGGGAACGATGTAAATATTGTAGAAGTAGATAAATAAAGCACTTCTACAGATTTTACTATAAATGGAAGTGATGACCAGATACACACCCCCCTCCAAAAAAAAAAAAGAAATTTTAGGATCTAGGTAGAATCAAAACATCAAAAGGACTAGGAAAGGTGTCCAAGCAGGAACTGGACCTGTTTGCACATCCCAAAGTAGATGTAGATGAAACTTCAACTTGAATGATACATACCCTGAATAACACTACATGCTCAAACTACCTGATCAGAAAACACAGAGTATATTCTATTGTTTTAGTTCATTTAAATTAATTCTCCTGTTTGCCAGATCATAAATTAAAATATATCATTCTAATATTGAAAAACATTACCATAAATACAGGAACCCAGGTGGGCCCAATTAACGATTCAGTTAGAGTGCATTACACACAGTAATTGCAATTGCACACAGGTACCTAAAGAAAGGCGGCCCACTCAGGGAACTGGCCAGGTGGTCATACATATGCAAGCAATATAAAACAAATTTATACAAACCTGCTGGATTTCATCAAATAATTTTCCCTCAAATGGTTTTTGACTGCATCTTGCAATTTATAGCTCATTAATTTGGCATGCTATAAGGGTATCCTTTTACATATCATTTAGAATTTAGGTAACTCTGGCCCCAGAGTAGAGTGAGTTTATACTCTCCAGCTTTGTTATCTGCTAAATTCAATGTACTATTGAATTTAAGATAGGATTTGTTTATTCTTTTTCCTAAAAATGAAGCACAAATAATAGGTTCCCCTTACTTCATATACACTCTAATTTCAATTAGTGAAGCATGAACAAGAAATAATTATTGTCATTTCTTGTATGCAGTTGACACACAGCATTGCAATTAAATAAGAAAGTCTTAATGCATTTACAGACACTATAGCAATTGCCAGGGCCATTTCACAAAACCAGATGGAAAAAATCTCATTATACTGGAAAATTAAGTCAGGGAATAGAGTCTTCTGAATTACTGTTTTTATAGTTTTATCTTTTGCCCTGCTTTCAAATTGAGACCATTAAAGCTTTCAACAACAGAAATGGATTCCACAAATATGGGTTTTATTTGTACAAACTAGGTTCATACTGAAAAATGTATGTCAACCCTTTTTAGGCTATAAGGAATAGTCAAATTTAGATTTAAAAATTCCTCTGGGCATTTATATAGTTCACTGGCACAGCATCTAAAGTACAGTGCACGAAGGTGCATAATGAATACCTTTCAATGATGCACTGACATTTCTAAGAAAGCATTTGCCTCAAATCAATCTGCTCAAACCAGCAAATGAGTTGACATTCAAAGCTTTAGGAAATGCTATAGGAATATTTTTTCCCATAGTGCAATAAAGATTCAATCATAGAAGTGTCATAGGAAATTGAGAACCTGCCTTATGTTTTAAAGTTAATCTACCAGATCCATTTATTTATTTTACTTATAAAATGAATTGTTCTAGTAGGGAAGTCATTAGATGTATTCTTAATTCTAGTAATGTCTACACTGTTGGAGTTAAAATACTATTAGTATCATCATAGTCAATGAATCAAGTCAACCACTTATGACAAACATGTCTTTCTACAACAAACATTTATAACTCATAATTATCTCTAATTCCTGAAACTATTAAACTGAACTCTTCAGCATAATGAAAAAGCTTTTTTATTTATTTTTTGTATTTTCTGGAATTAGACTAATAAGAAATTGAACTCTGCAATGAAAACATATAGAATTGGTGGTAGTTAGTCAAATGCAATAATAACATCTTATCTTATAAAGAGGGGATGTGCAAATTGACCATCACACCATCACAAAGATGGTGGCGCCCACAGTGGAAGAGGGATTTCCATTACACAAGATGGCTGCAAACCACAGCAGAGGTGGGGTTTCCATTACACAAAATGGCTGCATCCACAGTAGAGGTCAAGTTTCCATAACAAGCCTTAAGGAGAAAACAGCAGAGACCTGAGGCTACATGGCACTGGGCCTGGCCCGGGGACCTGAGCCTGCTTCCCCTGCCCAGTGAGCTTGACAGGGAACCTCAAGGGGCATCCCCTCCCAGTACTGGGCCAGGAGGATGTGACCTGAGGGTGGGATGGGGGACCTGAGACTGTGTCCTCCACCTGGCATATACCTGAGGTTATATCCCCCACCTAGCACCAGGCGAGGGGCCCTGAGACTACCCCACTGCCCGGTGGGACTTGATGGAGTTGAGCTGGCCAGGTCTGGATCTTGCCCAATGGGGGTGGGCCTGATTGGGTCTCAGTCTCGGGTGATTTTGAGGCACCACAGGTGGGTGGGGACTTGACTCTGGGTCCCACAGCATAACTCTGACAGGAGGAAGATTTTAATATACATTTTACTAATTTTCTTTCATCTTTGAAGTTCTATTATAGAGAAAGGGCAAATAGCAATATTAAAATATTTCCTCTAATAAATCTTTTAATGTGCATGAATTTTGTGCACCAGGCCACTATTTGTATATAACAGTAGAGGTCCGGTGCACAAGATTCATGCATAGAGGGGGTCCCTCAACCTGGCCCACACCCTTCGAAATCCAGGAGCACTGGATTTTAACTGCTTGCTTGCCTACCTGATCTCCCCTTACCACCTCTGTCATGGCACCCGCTGCCACAGCTTCGTCTGTAATGATATCCAGAAGGTCATTGAGCTGTCTTGTCTAATTAGCATCTTACACTTTTATTATTATAGATTAGCCAGATGTTCCTTTCATCTATCTGAACCATAGCTAATGATTAACAGGTATTTTCCACTCTGAAAAGTGCTTGAGTATACCACTGCATTTCCCATTATCTCCAGGTCTTGTTATTGAAGCTTAAATCTCCTAGTTATAATTTGATTTATTCAAGCCTATACTTCAAAACTGTGAGCTCCAGACTGGCTGGCATGGCTCATTGAGCATCAATCTGTAAACTGGGAAGTCATGGTTTGATTCCTGTCAGGGCATAGGCATGGGTTGCAGTCTTGATCCTCAGGGTATGGCGTGCAGGAGGCAGCCAATCAATGATTCTCTCTTAATCATGAATGTTTCTATCTCTCCCTCTCCCTTCCTCTCTGATATAAATAAAAATATATTTTAAAAAATAAAATAAAATTGTAAGCTCATATATTTCTAATTTCTTAAACTATAGAATTCTGGAGTGATCCTTTATTAGTGAATCACTTAAATGCATTAGATGCTGTTATAAGCACCTTCAATGATTTATGTCATTATTTCCATTTTACAAATGAGGAATCTAAACATAAAGATTTTAAATAACTAGTATATACTATATAGCAGAGCAGGAATTCTAATTAGGTAGTCTGACTATGGAGTCCACTAATTTAGAGATTGAGAAGGCCAGATCATTATGTAACAAACTCCCTTATTATAATTGCTAAGCAAGAAAGTAACAGTGCTAAGATTATATTTTTAAACAGCATTAGTAATATATAACATTAAAAAAATTTGTGTAACATGTATTTATCATCTAAAATACTTGCTATCCATTGTGTTAGGCTATCTGCAGCAGCTAGAGATTGTACTTTACAAATTATAAGATTAGCCTTTTTCAGTATTCATCTTTTACTTTTGTATAACTTATATCGTTTCACCCAGTAAAAATAGTGAAAAAAGCAAAGTATCAATTTATTTTTAAATGAATCATATGCTCAGTAAGAATACAAAGTTATTTTTTATTGATTTAAGCCTGTAATAACCTAGAAAAATTGCCTTTTAGTTCAATTAGTATCTGTTTTTTTCTTTATAAAGGGATAAGTGTAAAGTAGTCTTTCCTTACCCATGTTTTTTTCTTCCCATGGTTTCAGTTACCTGTCATCAACTGTGGTCTGAAAATATTAAATTAAAAATTTCAGAAATAAACAATTCATGAGTTTTGAACTGTATGGCTTTCTGAGTGGAGTGGTGAAATCTGATGCTGTCTGTTTTGTCCTTCCTGAGAGTGCATCTTGCCTTTGTCCAGTCTCCCCACGCTGTAGATGCTCCCCTCCTGTTAGTCACTTTGTAGCTGTCCCAGTAATCAGGTGGACTGTCTGTACTTGTGTTTAAGTAACCTTTATTTTATATAACATTGGCTCCAAAGTGCAAGAGTAGTGATGCAGGCAAGTTGCATATACCAAAGAGAAGGTGTCAAGGGCTTCCTTTAAGTGAAATTATGAAAGTTCTTGACTTAAGGAAAGAAAGAGAATTGTAACTGCTGAAGTTGCTAAGATCTACATTAAGAATGAATTTTCTATTTGTGACATTGTGAAGAAGGAAAAAGATGTCTGTGCTAGTTTTTCTGTTGCACCTCAAACTACAAAAATAATGACCACAGTGCATGATAAGTACTTAAAGATGAAAAAGGCACTAAATTTGTGGGTAGAAAGTTTTGGAAAATTTGCCAGAAATTAAATTTTTGAGATATAGATGACATTTACATTCTATATAATAAGGAGGGAATATGAAAAGTGACCGTCATTCCGCCACAAAGATGGCTGCACCCACAACGGAGGTAGGGTTTCTATAACACAAGATGGCTGCACCCACAGTGGAGACCAAGTTTTCGTAATGAGCCTTAACAAGCAATCAGCAGGGACCTGAGGCTGCACACTGCTCCCTCTCCCCCCCGCCCCTGTGGGGCTTGACAGGGAACCTCAGGCCATGCCCCCAGCCCTGGCACCAGGTGTGGGGACCTGAGGCTGTGCCCCCACACAGCAGGCTTGACAAGGGTGGGACCAGTGGTGCTGGGTCTGGGTGTCACATGATTTTGAGGGACTTGACTCTGGGTCCTGTGGTGCACCCCAGTCTCTTGACAGTAGGAAGATTTTCATATACATTTTAATAATTTTCTTTCATCTCTGATACTTCTATTATAGAGAAAGGGCAAATAGCAATATTAAAATATCTCCTCTAATTAATCCCCTTTTAAATGTGAATGAATTGTGTGCACCAGGGCACTGGTATCTTTTATAATAGTAAGCCTATAGTTATAATTATTCTATGGTATCATTAGTTATTGTTGTTAACCTCTTACTGTGCCTAATTTATAAATCAAACTTTATCATAGGTATGAAGACAGTATGTGTGTATATATATATATATATATATATATATATATATTATACTATCTAACTATCTGAGGTTTCAGGTATCCATTGGATGTCTTGGAACTATCCTCTGTAAATAAGGGGGAACTATTCTCTATACAAAATAAATGTTTAGCATATTGAATTTCAAAAACAATTTCAATCCCTTGGCATGGATCTGTGTGGGAAGGAATCCAACCTAAATGAATAAGATGTGTTGAAAACATGGAGAATATATTCAACTTTTCCTTAAAATTGATCTTTATAGAAAAGACCAGTGGCACAATATAGACTATAAGGATGTTATGTTCCTATTTAAAAAAAAAATGCCACAAGTTTCTATGACCTGCTCTATGCCAAAGTACTCATTTTGTAGAGAAAGATTCATGGGGTAGATTTTAAAATCTTTTTTTAAATTACTCATGAGAAGTAGCTGTAAAGTATAAATTAAATGAATCTTGTGCTTCAGTAATAGAAAATATATGGTCAAATGGCATCATATATATTTAAGACATGCTGATTTTGCTGAAGATTTCTTTTTATAATATTTTCATTGCAGTTGGGAATGGAAATGTTCTGGTAAAAGAAATGTGATATGTACTTTACTATTCTCAAAGGACACAGGTATTTTAAAGGAAGCTCCACTCTGTGGGACCTATGGAATAATCTGTTCTCACTCAAAATTGAATATGTTATCAAAGTTTTATTTGCTTAATAGTTTATCACTCAGTTTTATTTTTAGATAGATTGATTGATTTAATGAGACAAAACTGTAAGGGCAGAGATTTATGTTATATTTTTGCAAATTTAATTCTATTTTCCTTAAAAGCAAGACAATTGGAAACAAATGTGGATATGTGTTTTTAAACTAATAAGTAGTTAAAAAAAGTTTATTGTTTATGTTATCAAATACTTATTTCCTTGGTAATTTTCCTGAAATACTTGGATTTTGTTACATCAAGTGGCTCCATTCACCTTTTACCTAGATTCTGCTCTCCTGGAAGATAGAATTTAGTGAAAATTTATAAATGCATAATGAGTTCAAAGTGGTAGTAAGGATGTCAGGCGATATCCATCATAATGAGAAGTTAATATCTGTATCTGCATTACATTCTAATTGATGGCTCTGTCTGATATTTGAAAAGCGTTAAATTGCTGATGTACATGTGATGGAATGCCTATTGTCAGGCTAGAAATGAAAACTCTGCCTCATCACTGCAGTTGTTGTCTGAGTGATTTGTAGAGAAATGACTTTGAATGGTCATATTAGAGGTCAGAATTAGAGATCTCACATTTTAATAGTAACTCCTATGTGTCATGTCTTCCTTCAACATAAACTATGTTCTGTATTTCAATTTTTGAAAAACGCTTTAAGAAAAAGAGATTTGAGTAATTAAAATTAGAGAAAAAAATCTAGAAAGCCACAGTGGGACTGTGTTTAAGTAAATTAGTTGATAGTACATGAACTGAGCTATTAAAGAAGTAAATATCATAACATCGTGTCAAGGTAACAGGAATTTATTGATGTTTAAGCCAAATAGGAAAAAAAAAATGACTAGTGCTAGGAAATTACAGTATTTTGTAATGTATGTTTAAATAAGTTGAATTGTGGAATATTCAAAAATTTACTACCAACTTTTCCATCTCACATTTTTATAAAATTGCAGTAACCTGAAGATTACTATATATACTACTAGAGGCCCACTGCATGAAATTAGTGCACTCAGTGCACAGCGAGGGAGGAGGCATGGGCGTCCTCAGCCTGGCCTGTGCCCTGTCACAGTGTGAGAGCCCTGTTGCACAGAGCCAGGACCCCCAGGCAGGCCTCACTGTGCAGAGCCAGGAAAACCTCAGGCAGGCCTCGCCTTGTGGAGCCGGGGGTGGGGTGGGAGAGGGATGTGGGAGATGGGAGGACCAGGACTCCCAGGCAGGCCTCATGTGCAGAGCTGGGGGACCCACCTTCTCCTGGCTTTGCATGTGGAGTCGGAAGGAGGCAGGACCCCCAGGCAGGCTCTGTGCTGCACCCAGCATCAAGCCCAGCCCTGCCCACCTGCATACTAGTTGTACACGCAGCCATCTTGTGACAGCATGAGGGCATCATGTCATAATGACCATTTAGGCTTTTATTAGTAAGGATTATAGTATATATGTGTGTATGTGTACGTGAATATTATGCAAGCTCCTCCTTTTCTCCACAATGTCTTACAGAATTATATAATTTCTTCTACATTATTGAACTAATTTTATTTCTTTCCAGCAATTCTTGACAGTCCTCCCTTCTCTAATACTAGAAATGTCCCTTCTGACCCATGCAGCATTCAATGGATGTCTTAGGTTCACTGTCTCAATTAATTCTAATGACAATTCTATGAGATTTATATTATTATCATACACATTTCACAAAGGAATACCCTGTGTTACAAAGATGTAAAACCTTTAGTCCAAGATCACCTTCCCTAGCTTTTCTCTAAATGTCTGGCTCGTGTGCTGCATGTTGAGCCACAGCATAGTACTCTGGTATTTTCAGGTGGTCCACACACTATGCATTCTCATTATTCTGCATGCATATAGATTTCCTTCTGCCAGGATGCCCTCCTCTCCTTTGTCGAAAGTACCTTAGAGGCTACTTGGGAAATCCTTTCTCATATTCTCTGTAGAATCAATTACCCTTGATTCTCCCTTCCCTTTCGCATATTTTGACTTATTTGTTTTTGTATTTGTTTCTCTGGGTGTGGTGTTCCTTTCTCGAGCAATAGGGACCTGTGCCATGACATGACATGCCTTAGATTTTCATCTTTATTCTCTCAACTCTAGATAAGCAAACATCCTGTTTTATAAGGTAGTAGATGAGACTCTAATCAGGATTACAATGTTTATTTTGTCAAGTTTAATATTTAATTATATTTGGACTTTTTTAAAGATTCAGGATATTTCAATTTATGAGCTCCTACCAGCCAGGATGGGAACAGTGTATACAACATAATTCTGTTCATCATGCCACTCCCTTTTATAAAGACTTTGTTTGTATCTTTTTCATTAGAGTTTATTTGTCAACTAATGGCTATTAGGCAATTGGAGAATCAGTTGTCAGGTGAGTTCTGTTCTTTATCCACAGTGGAACACATAGAAAAATTATAAAACATAGTGAGGGATCTTAGATTCCTGCTGGGATGACATACCTAACACACAGAATATTTTGTTATAAATTTTCTTAATCTGCAACCATACACACAGGTGGGTTACTGAATGTAGACTGAAGACCACTTGTAGTTAATTAGCCTAGTTATCCTAATACCACTCTGCAGGATACTACAAACTGTCATCCAAGACTGTGTAGGGAGGAAAACCTCCATCTGCCATTGCTGTAGCAAGGTTATGAAACCAAACTCTCCTAGGCTAGCAAAAGGTGTTTTTGTTTGTTTGTTTGTTTGTTTGTTTTTTGGGGGATAGGTGCCATCCCAGACTTTTATTTAAATTTCAATCAGTGAGGCCAATTCATGTCACTAACTGCATAACTCCATGGAATAGCACGGTCTTCTGTGGTAGTCTTAAATTTCTCTAATCCTTTTGATTACTCATGACTATGTAATGTACTGTATCTTGCTTCTTGTATTTCTATAGAGTTGCTAAATAGGCAGAACAATTTTGTTTAATATTAGCTTTGTCAATGTAGATCATTCAGGGGTCTTTTTTTTTTCTTTCCCCTTTGCCTACCAAAGTTTTATTGCTTCTGCACTTTTTTTTTCTTAATAGTGATTTTGAAAATGAGTGAGCATATATTTTCCCTTCATTGTGCATTGTGACTTATTCTCTTGAGCTTCAAATGTTAATTTGTATGTGTATATGTGTGTATTTTGTGTTCTCATAAGTTTTTCTACCGAGTATCATCTGCTTTTATTTTTAATCTTCTTTTCCTATACGAACATCAATAGCAAAACATAATTAACTTATATGTACTTTTTCCATGGGGGCAATGCATTTCTGTGGATTATAATCACTACAATTTTATGGACACATGATACTGCTGATTTTTTTTCTGTATTGTTTATTTTAAGAAGCAATACCTCTCTTGTTTTCATAGGCAAGAAGATGGCCTATCAAAAGGTCAATGCAGATCAAAGAGCTCCAGGACATTCTCAGTTCTTAGACAATGATGACCTTCAAGCCACCGCCCTTGACTTAGAGTGGGACATGGAAAAGGAACTGGAAGAGCCTGGTTTTGACCAGTTTCACCTAGATAGTGCAGAGAATCAGAACCTGGAGAATTCAGAGACTGCAGACCTCAATCTTGATTCCATTCAACCAGCAACTTCACCCAAAGGCAGGTTTCAGCGACTTCAAGAAGAGTCTGATTATGCTACCCGCTATACTAGATCTGCACCAAAGAGCAACCGCTGCACATTTTGCCGCCTTTTAAAAATACTTTGTACAGCGATCATTTTGTTTATTTTTGGAATTTTGATAGGCTATTATGCACATAAAAATTGCCCTTCAAGTGGTACATCTTCAGGAACACTTGATCATCAGTTATATCAAGAGATTCTCAAGACAATCCAAGCAGAAGATATTAAGAAGACTTTCAGGTAGGAAACAAGAAATTGATGTTGGTGGGGAGGCATTTTCCAGAAAGATGATTCAGGGAGCACTGAACAGGTGATTTTGCCATAATGTAAGGTTAACCTTGTAAGCTGAGAGATATAACTTACTGGTACATTTTTCAAAGGGGTGGGGGGGTCTACATTTTCAGATTTATGTTATTGTAATACAAATTAATTATGCTGCTTTATTAATTTATAATAAGAACTGTAAGTACTATGAAGAGTAACAATCTTGAGGCAGTGTATTTTCTCCATCTTCAGAAGTCCAGGTATGCCAACTTTTGAGATGCAAAGACTGCTGGATATAAAAACTAAGGCATTAGCCATATGATTGAATTTTAATGACCCCAGAATAAAATAAACCTGCTTTTTGGGCAGAAGTAACTGCATCTTATGGTCAGGAGCTAAGACAAGTACTGGTAGTATTTGGTCTTTTACATCCCTGAGTTTTCCAATAAGCACATTTTTAGAAACACATTGGGTTCTATATAGCAAGCAATTCCAAAAACTCATCTTTCTCTATAAGTAAGTTGCCATTCGACTTGTCTTGCCATAATGTATTGATTATGGCGATGTTATCTCCATGCTGGATCCCATAATAGGAATTTGTTTTATTTAAATTGTAGAAATAGATTTCTCTCCTCTGTAAGGGGAAACCCCTATTTCCATCAGACCAACTGAAGGCAGCAAGAACCCTGGATTAATAACTACCCTATCCTGCCAAAGAGTCCAAAATCTTAGAATCCTACTTGTTAACATCTACTGTATTATTATGATCCTTCCTAAACTGAGTTGCTCACCTGAAATAAGGAGCTCTCTGTTTCAGCTATCTAGAAATAAAACAATAATTTTATCTAAATTTAATTAAATCTCTGCTCACCTGCCCTACTTTAACGTTTCTTGGCATAAGAAAGTAAACAGCCCTATTGCTTCTCTGCTCTGTTCTTTGAACTCAGACACTAGATTTGCTTGCTTATTATAATATCATTGTTTACCCTGTGCTCACAGCATCTTTATTCTTTTCACCCCTTCCTTTTCATATCAATCAGTCAAGTTTACTTCCTTCCAGTCAAAAACCATGATACTCCTTTTCCTAAGGAGTAAGAGTTCCTGTTTAAGAAAGCTGACAACTGCATGTTCTCTCTGGTCTTAATGAGAGAAAGACCAGCCTTAAGGAAAGCTAGCTGTGGAGTTCGTGGGAGATCCATGGACTGTTTTATGCTTATGAGAACATTAAAATACTCCTATAAATAAGTGATTTTTCTTTCTTCATATACCACAGCAATATGTTTTTGCTGTTATCTTTTTGTACAGATGCAAGTTCTGATGATGGTGATGCCATTGGCAGCTGTTCTCCAGTCTTCAGCTAAACTTTGTCACCATCTCTCTGTTTCTCCTCTGTCTTATATATTTATTTATTTTAATCTCTGTCTTCTCTACCCTTCATGTTTTTTTTATTCCTCTTTGATTTCAGTAATAAAGGGATTGAAAACAGAAAGGTTGGGATAAATGAAGAGGACAATTAAGCAATTGGCATTTTAATAGGAGAAAAAGACAAATATATAGCAAAACTGCACATAATTCGATATGTGCAAATGATAACAGAATGAATTTAACAGTAATGGACTAATGGTCCTAAAGGGAATTTTATCTATTCTATAACTGATCTATCCAGATAACAAGTGAACATTGTCATACATTTAATACCCACAAAAGAAATCCGATTTATTTAATTATGCATAGTATTTTTTTTTTGCTCTAGATTTTAGATACAGCAACTCCTTCACTTAGGATTTCTCAGTGTTATGCAGAATGACATTAGTTCTCTCAACTGACTGGGTCAACTCACTCATGAGAAGTTAGACCCTTTCAATCCTTGGACATTTGTTAGTGCCATAGTAGCACCCACTAATAGGATGAATGACGATTGATTATAGGAGAATCTTTGAATATAATGACCTTCTCAATCCTGACATGTTCAGATACTATGCATTCTTTGAGGCTGGTTCAGGTGCTAACTTCTTCATGATACTCTCTGATCTCTCACCAGTTGAATTCTCTCACTCTTAGCTTGCAACTCTCAGTATTTTGTTTTCTCTCTTTTTGTTGGCACAAATCACTGTCTACTTTGCAACAGAGAAAGAAGACTATGAATCTGATATACAAGTAGTACTTGAGTGATAGTATGCAGACACCCAGTAAATCTCTATTTCAGGATAGAACAAACCCAAAATATAGACCTTTTCGATAAAACCTTCACTTCCATGCACATTATCATTTATTTGTTTGTTTGTTTGTTTGTTTTTATAACAAAGGTGGAAATGTATTGAGAAACAAGCACAAACTCCCACATGGGGAGGGAAAGAAGAGTCCCACAGCATAGACTCCCACATGGGGAAGGAGAAAGAGTCCCCTATAATTTATTTTAAAAGAATGTTCACATGGTCCCCAATTTACAATGGTCCGACTTAGAAATCTCTGTCTTTGTGATGGTGCAAAGGAACATGCATACAGTAGAAAGCATGCTTCAAATTTTGAATATATGGCTAGCCTTTTCTCAGGCTAGCTATATATGGCACAGTACTCTCATTGTACAATGACAATGAGATGACTTTGCTCAACTGTAAGCTAATGTAAGTGTTCTTAGTGTGTTTAATGTAGGCTAAACTAACCTATGAATGCTCAACAGGTTAGGTGTAGTAAATACATTATATATTTACAATATTTTAACTGTACAGTGATTTTATCTGGATTTAACCCCATTGTTAATCTAGGAGCATCAATATACTCTAGTTGTTAATTTATATTATTGAAATTTAAAAATAAAGTCAGACCTTTGATTTTTGAACATATTTTATCTACATTCTCATAGTGCTTACTAAAATGTTGTTTTAAAATATAAAGAATTTTCTTTTACCTGCATAAACATGGACTGAATGTCTACTATATTCCAGATTTTAATAATATTCTGTATAATCTATATGGCATTCTCTTTCTATAAAAAAAAAAGCTGAAAGTAAAAAGGTAAAAAAAATATCAAATAGTAGTATATATGTCTCCTTTTTTTTCCCACTTACCTCTCCCTGGCCTCTCTTACCCCCCCCGCTCCCCCGCCCCAGATCTGGGACATGCCCTCACCCTCCCCAATGTCTTGCATCCATTGATTATGTTTATATGCATGTGTACAAGTCCTTTGGTTGATCTCTTACCCTCCCGCAACCCTTTCCTGCTTTCCCACTGTAGTTTGACAGTCTGTTCTATGCTTCTCTGCTTCTGTATCTATTTTGTTCATCAGTTTATAATGTTCTTTATATTCCACAAATGAGTGAGATCATGTGGTATTTATCTTTCTCTGACTGGTTTATTTCACTTAGCATAATGCTCTCCAGTTCCATCCATGCTGTTGCAAATGGTAAGAATTCCTTCTTTTTTACAGCAGCATAGTAGAAATACCACAGTTTTTCTAATTTATTAATCTGCTGATGGGCACTTAGGCTGTTTTCAAATCTTAGCTACAGTAAATTATGCTGCTATAAACATAGGAGTGCATATATCCTTTCTGATTGGTGTTTCTGGTTTCTTGGGATATAGTCTTAGAAGTAGGATTACTAGGTCAAATGGCAATTACATTTTTTTGAAATATGTTTTATTGATATTTTTACAGAGAGAAAGGGAGAGGAATAGAGAGTTAGAAACATTGATGAGAAAGAAACATCAATCAGCTGCCTCCTGCATGTCCCCAATTGGGGATGTGCTCACAACCAAGGTACATGCCCTTGACCAGAATTGAACCTGGGAACTTTCAGTCCGCTCCATCCACTGAGCCAAACCAGCTAGGGCTGGCAGTTCCTAATTTTGTGAGGAAATACCATACTGTTTTCCACAGTAGCTTTCCCATCTGCATTCCCACCAGCAGTGAAGGAGTGTTCCTTTTCCTCCACATCCTCTCCAGCACTTGTCGTTTTGTTGATTTGTTGATGATAACCATTTTGGCAGGTGTGAGTAACTCATTGTTTTGAAATGTATCTATCAGATGGTTAGTGACATTGAGCATGTTTTCATATGCCTCTTGGCTTGCTGTATGTCCTCTTTTGAAAAGTGTCTATTTAAAGTGAAATAAGCCAGGCAATGAAAGAAAAATACCAATGATCTCATTCATTTATGGAGAATAAAGAACATTATAACCTGATGAATAAAAAGATATATTTAGAGACAGTAAAGCACTGAACAGACTGTCAAGTTACAATGGGAATGCTGGGGAGTATTGGGAAGAGAGGGAAATAGGTCAACCAAAGGACTTGTATGCATGCATATAAGAACACCAATGGACATAAGACACCGGGGTTGGGTGGGATGAGGGCATGTGACAGGGGGGTAGGGAAGGTTGGGGAAAGGTCAATGGGAAAAAAAAGGAGATATATGTATTAATATATGTAATACTGTAAACAATAAAAAAATTTTAAAAAAGAAAAGTGTCTATTTAGGTCCTTTGCCCATTTTTAAAATTGGATTGCTTATCTTCCTTTTGTTAAGTTGTATGAGTTCCCTGCAAATTTTGGAACTTAAACCCTTATCGAAGATAATATTGACAAATATGTTTTCCCATGCGGTGGGCTTTCTTGTTGTTTTGTTGATGGTTTCTTTTGCTCTGCAGAAGCTTTTTATTTTGATACTAGAGGCCTGGTACATGAAAATTCATACACTGGAGTGGGGGTCCCTCAGCCTAACCTTCCCTCCCCTTCACATTCTGCAGACCTCAGGGGCAGGAGATGATCAGGGGAAAGCAATGCCCCCATCTGGTGATAAGGGGAAGGCAATGCCCCCATCACACCTCTGCTGCTGCCACTGCCGGCAGCATATTCCTCAGCTGGCCCCGGTTACCTGAAACTTAGGCAGCCCTGGGTGGCTGGGCAGCTGCCATTTGAGGCTTCCCTGCATCTCAGGCTGGCCCTGGGCAGCTGGAGTGCTGAGGGGACTGGGGGACTCCTAAGGCAGGCATGCCACAGGGCTGAGGGGACTGGGCACTGTCATCTTGTAGCTGTGGGCTCCACCATCTTTGAGGGTGTTCCCTCCTTATTTGCTGTGGGCACTGCCATCTTTGAGAGGGCATGACGGTCAATTAACATATTCCTTCTTTATTAGATAGGATAGTCCCATTTGTTTATTTTTCTCCTTCATTTCCATTGCTACAACAAATGTCTGCTATTTTGATGCCTATGGTTTCATCTAATATTTTTATGGTTTCCCATCTTACATTTTAAGTCCCTTATCCATTTTGAGTTTATTTTTGTGTATGGTGTAAATTGGTTGTCAAGTTACTTTAACCTTACTTTAATAATTAATGTATTTTAAATCTTATTTTAATGTAATAACATTATATTTATAGAAGCATAGAATATGAAATTATATTCTATGTGTCCAACAAATATTTCAAATAATTTTTTAAAGTTGCTTAATCAATTTCTTCAACTTATTAGATTGTGGCATCAAAATGTAGTCAACTCCCCAAGCAAAAATGCATTCTCCAAATTTTACAAAGTGTCATTCTCATGGGGGAAAAATGGCATTGCAGTTCCCTTTTCTTTCATTATAACTGGAGAAAATATATTAAATTTTATATGCCTGATTTGGGAAATCAGTTTCTGTCTTCAATAACTGATTGTGTGTTATAGCTGGGTCCTTTACAAATGAAGTGCACTTCTATTGCTTAAAAATTGCTTTCCTGTGCAACATGATGTAGTAATGAATTAAATCCAAATGAGCCTTATATTCACAATGTCATAATATGTAACTCGTCCCCTGTGGAACTTTTTTATTATCTAATACAAGGCAAGCTAATGTCTTCCTCTCATGGCTCACTTCTCAGAAGGGTATGCAACCTTCAATTTTAGAAATAAAGAAAAAGAAAACTATGAGTTGAGATCAAATTACCTTTTTAGAAACTCGCTAAATCATAGAGAGCACCTTAACATGTCCCACAATATGCAAATCAAATTCTGCTAGAACAGGAAACAAAAGAAACAGTTTCTTTTCTGTGGAGTACATTTCTATCTTGGAGAGAAAAAGGAAACTGAATATTTTTCTTTGAGCAAAAATGTGTGCAGGTGGTTTTTACTTTCAATAAAAATAAAATAAGTGTGGGCGTTTGCTCTCTATTTCCTCACTTGGTTTCATCGTATTAACTCTATTCTGTAGGGAACAACTTGTAAGATCAGCCTGTACCAATATTGAACTTCTAGCTTCTACACAGATTTAAAAACTCTAATTTATTAGCCTTATAATTTAGGAATTTGACAAAACACATCAGATATTCCCTTATTGTAGCTGCCTTCGTCTTGTCTGGGTGGCATAATGTAGTTTAACTGAGTTTTAAAAAATATGCCTTATTATTTTATGTGGGCAAAAAGCAAAGGGAGAAAATGTTTATTTTAGTCAGTGGGGCAGCCAAGATAAATGTGCCAGGTATTCATGGGCTGCTGCTACCTGTGGCTTCTTTTGTATTCTTCTCTTGTCCCAGGTCTTTGCAGATTTTTTCTGCATCTCTCTCTTGCATAGCACAGTTGGATCTGCATCAGTAGCTGCTTGGAATATCACGTGATCCAGATCCAAGCCTTCATCCACCTTATCTTATTTTAAGGAAAGAACCTAATTTCTATAAGATCTATTTTTCCTGGTTTAAAATTTTTAATTAAACTATAATCAAATACAATATAAGCTTACACACACACACACACACACACACACACACACACACACAAGGCCAGCTGCATAAAACTCATACACAGGGGATCCCCTCAATCCAGCCTGCACCCTCTCCAATCTGGGACCCCTAGGACATCCCTCCCATAATCCTCCACCGCTGGCTCCTACTGGCTCACCTGCCTGCCTGCCTGGTCGACCCTCACTGCCCCTCCCTGCTGGCATGATTGCCCCCTCATTGCCTCTGCATGCTGGCCTGATTGGCCCTAACTGGCCCCTGCCAGCTTGGTTGCCCCTAACTGTTCCCCCTTCCTCCACTGCAGTCCAGGTCACCACCAACTGCCTCCTCCCTGCCAGCCTGGTCTCTCCTAACTGCCCCCTCTCACCAGCCTGGTCACCCCCAACTGCCCCTCTCTGCTGGCCTGGTTGCCCCAAACTGTCCCCTCCGCTGTTGGCCTGGTTGCCCCACAAAGCCTGCTTCTTCTGTCATTTGGTCATACCTCACTAACCCCCCTGCAGGCTGGGTTGTAGGTAACCATCTTATGAGGGTGTGAGGTCAATTTGCATATTACCTCTTCATTACGTATAGAGTTAGAGACTGTGCCAAAACTATATACTGTTATGGGGACAGGAGACACCTCAACTTTCCCATATGTAAGGGTTTGCATTGTTTTTAATCAAATTGATATTCCAACTTAAAAATAATGCTAATAGCCTACCATCACAAGACATATGCAAGGCACCTTTTAAAACCTGTGCACTTATTCATGCATGTATTCACTTAATGAATATTTATTTTGGACCTACTGAGTACTGGGCTAGAGAAATGCAGTGAACAATACATATTACATACTTGCACTTATGGTACTTATGTTCCCACTGGCCAGAGGCAATGGGAACATACCCATTTATTTAAATGAAGTATAATAACAAAAAATTATACATTGTGACAAAACGGAGGAGAGAGGGAGACACAGAGATTGACTAAAAACATCTAAACTCTCCAGGGGTTAATTATGGAAGAAGCGGTCAGTTTGCTTTCAAATGGACACATACTGTTTTCCAGGAGGATGGACCAGCCCCTCTACATCTCTAACCCAGGCTTCCTGAGGAACGCAGCAGCTGTTTGCTAGAGCCTGCACCTTCTCCTTGCTCTGGGGATTGCCAGAGAGATACTTCCCTACTAATTTATTTCCTTTTTACTACCACCTTTGCAAACAAACAAATAAAAAGCAAACCCCTTTTCAAAGAGTGAATTCAATAGGAAGTGACAGGCTGAAAGAAAGACCTGACCACTCTCTAATTTCTATTCATTTGCAATATTCATCATGGAATTTAACTCTCCCATATAAGAAGCACTATGCTCCATTGATAACGCTCTTTAGAATCATTGAAGATACTGTAATTTAAAGTTTACAGTTTCTTCTGAAAATAGCTTCATTTCTAAGGATTACCTCATCACCCCCAGTTGTTTTCCTTGTTTTCATAAATATCACATTACATGCAAAACTGGTATGGCGCAAGTAATAAGAAAAATATAAATATTTCTTATAGCTCAGTCTTATTCTCAAATAACCATTCTAAGAATGGTATGTTAATCCTGGATTCCCGGATTCATATTTGTTATGTAATCAGTTGCAATCTTTTGAAAGAGTTATAGTTTGCTAATTATATGCAATTATGATCTGACAGCCAGTGGTGTATGTTAACTTTTTAAGATTGCAGGCAATATCAGTGAGGTGAGTTGCTTTAAAGATATAAAACTTACACAAAAATTTCACATAGATTTTCTTAACATCTTCTTATACTGCAATGTTATTCCTTGAAATAGGTAGGGACTGGCATTTGGAGGGGTCCTTGCTGTAGCCTATTTCAATTACCTTTTGAAAAGAAATGTATGAAGAGCAGGAAGACATTGGGACCAGAGGATTGGATAAGGCTGTAGGAGTGTGTTCTCAGCACAGAAAGTAGCATCTCTGTGGGAATCATGAAGGTAGAGACTATAGTGATTGCTGCTAGCAATTTTCATTCTCTTCTGTCCTGGAAATAGGGGCAAACTGAGTGATAAGACAGTATTTATATGAAGTATCAGTATAATAATTTTTAAGCAGGAAAAAAAATTGATCATTGTGGGAAATGCCACTTGGAAAAGTAATTTGCTGATTGGTCAGAGGAGAAAGCTGTGAAAATGACATAGGGTGACAAAAAAAATTAGGGAAGCTAGATAATTTTGAGTGAAAGGAAGAAGATGACAAGCATCAACAAAATGAATGAAGTTTTCCTTCTGCCTGATGACTCAAGAATGGGTTTCGGATTAGACACCTAGTTTAGAAGGTCATCCAGAAAGGCAGTGCTACTGTGAGAATATGGTCTAGGAAATTCTTAAAAGGGAAGAAAAGAGGCTACAGCATAAGCTAATGGCAGAAACAGTCAACAGTAGAGAAAGCACCTCAGCTGTTCTGATCTGAAAGGTCCCCCTCAAGTGTCTTGGCTGGGAAGAAGGTGATGATTTGCCCTGAGGAATATTTATCCAGTCTGAGTCTGGGAAGTGAAATAAGCATGTGAAGAAGAATTCAGAGAAAGCTGCAATACTTAGCAGAAAACCAAACACATGTCTAAGTCTTATTTGACCTTGGAACGTTGCCCAGGACTTTCCAGAATCTATATTGAAATTGCACACTCAGTGCTTGATAGAGGTCACACAGCATTTTTCTGTTGATTCAACCGCTTAATATAATGGTCATAGGAGTACTTAGGTCTAGTATTTCTGATATACCTCAGACTTCTGGGAAATAGGAATATACAGTGTATACCTAGAGTTATTACTGAAGTTAAATACCAATTCAGGTGCCACAGTAGTAATCTAGGTGTCAATCTGGTCATTTGCAAGTAGCTGCTAATAGTATATTTGGAAAAATAAATCAAGAGTCTTCATTTGCTCCTGAGTTAGTTCCATCCTGATGCTATTGTTCACTACTCAGCTATGGCCCACAGATAACTCTAACAGGTGACTTCCTGGAATATTTAGACTCATGTTTATCATGATTCCATGCTACCACCATCTCGTCAAGCCCCTGGGAAAGGGTAAATTAGGTTCTTTCCACACATCATTATTGCCTGCAGTGCCAATTCTACATTTCTGTCCAGGCATATCATGCTCTTTTGAAGATGTGAAGTCAGAGGGAATTTATATCATAGCAACACAAATATTCTAGATATAAACTTAAAATTAGTCTGTCTGGGATCAAATCCCAGCTCCACTGTATTCAGCTGTATGGTCTTGAACAATTTCTTAAACTTAAGATGGCACAGTTTCCTCATTATAAAACATTACTATCTTCATATAAATGCACAGATACATAAAATAGTACTTAGAGCTCTAACTGGTTTGGCTCAGTGGATAGTGTCAGCCTGCAGACTCAATCGACAGTTCATGTCGATTCTGGTAAAGGGCATGCACCTTGGTTGCAGCTGATTGATGTTCCTTTCTCATGGATGTTTCTAACTCTCCCTCTCCCTTCCTCTCTGTAAAAAAAAAAAATATATATATATATATATACATATATATACACATATATATACATATATATACATATATATATATTTAAAGTACTTAGACAAGGGCATTGCATGTAGGAAACAATATTATCTGATATTTAAAAATATTTTTTTATTGATTTGATCGAGAGAAAAGGAGATGGAGAGAGAAACATCGATATGAGTGTAGAACATCTATCGGCTGCCCCTGCACATCCATTACTGGAGAGTGAGCCTGCTACTCCAGGCATATGGCCTGAGCAGGAATTGAACTGGTGACCTCTTAGTGCACAGGAACAGTGCTCAACCAATTGAGCCATACTAGCCAAGGCACAATTTATTTTTATTTGTGTTTTTATTGGTGTTTTGTTAGTAAAGTCCTTAGCCATTCTCCATTAGCAATTTCTCACTGGCCACCATAGGCTGGCCTCTTACAATGTACCCTGGCTCATGTCTCTTCTTTATTTCTTCTCTCTCCTTTCAAATTATCTCTTCTCTTCCAAAATTTATGGTACATTTTTCTTGTCTTCTTTTAAGCATCACCTTCCATATTCTAAGTACTTTCCTAAAACAGAGTTACTTCACTGAGAATACTTTTTTTTGTACCAAATTCATGATGATATTTGTAAAATAAACTTTACTCCACTTTACAAATAACATAAAATACTTTGGGTCTCAACATATGCTGAGACAGAATTCAACTTCTTTACTGAAAGTCACAGTCCTTGTTCATGTCATTTTATAGCAGTAGGCAGATAAAAAGCAGGAGTCCATTTTTCTAAAGTCATAACATAAAGTCACATTAATATCTATAAGTTGCCTAGAGTTGCTAAGTTCTGGTTAAGGAATTATAAACAAGTTGGTTTAATTAAAAATAGGTTGAGTATTTACTCCATGCATGGAATTAGGTTAAATGTAAAGTGATACAAAGATGAATATATACTCTAGGGGCCATACACTCGTATAGAGGATACACACACACACACACACACACACCCTGAATGGCCAGATTATTATGATCTCTGAACACATAATAATCTGTCCACTCAGGGTATATCCTATATAATAAAAGGCTAATTTGAAAATTGTCCCCTTGACCAGAAATTTGACCAGCAGGCAGGCCGGCCAACCACTCATGTCCCCTCCCCCTGGCCAGGCAGCCGGACCCCACCCATGCATGAATTTCATGCATCACACCTCTAGTGTAAATATATATGTGATTTTGTTGGTGTTTTGTTAGTAATGTATATTTATACTAGAGTGTATGAAATTCATGCATGTTGAGGGGTCCCTCAGCCCGGCCTGCACCCTCTCCAATCCTGGACCCCTCAGGGTATGTCTGACTGCTGGTTTAGGCCTGATCCCTCTTGCCATCTGGGACACCTGGCCCCTAACCATTCTGCCCATCTGCCTGATTGTCCCTAACCCCTCTGCTTGTCTGCCTAATGCCCTTAACTGCTCCCTTGTCTTCCTAATCTACCCTAACTGCCTCTGCCTGCCTGATCACCCCTAACCTCTCTGTCTATCTTCCTGATTGCTCCAAAATGCTCCCCTGCCTACTTGATCACCCTTAACCACTCCCCTGCTGGTCTGATCACTCCAAACTGCTCCCCTGCCTGCCTGATAGCCCCTAACTGCCTCTGCCTGCCTGCCTGATGCCTATAACTGCTCTCCTGCCAGCCTTATTATCCCTAATTGCTCTTCCCTGCAGTCTTTATTGCCCCTAATTGCTCTCCCCTGCCAGCCTGATCCCCCTAACTGTTCTCCTCTGCAAGCCTGATCACCTCTAACCACTTCTGCCTTTGCCCCTGTCACCATGGCTTAGTCTGGAAGATGTCCTGTCTAATTAACATATTACCTTTTTATTAGTATAGATATGTACACATGCATATGTTACTATTTGATATGGTAAAATAAGTGTTGAGGGTGCAATTGCTGTGGGAAAAGAGGAAATAAATTCTGGAGCTGAAGTGTCTATTAGGCCTTCCCAGAAAAAAGGCATTGAAGGCTGGGGAGGGCTTAGATAAGTTAATTTATAAATATGAAACATCATTTCCAGAAAGCTTGCACAAATGCATGGAGGTAGGTAAACACAGAGGTAAATGATTGTGGCTAGTGAGTGAGTACTGTTGACAAAGATTACTTTGTCAAAGATAAGGCTTGAGAAGTCAGGATAATTTTATAGAAGTCTGTGCTCCTGCTCACAAGATGTGTGGAAATGTAAGAGGGAGTCTCATGAGCAATCAAGCTTCATCTTTGGCTCAGAATTTTCAGGTCTTAGCAAATCACTTAAATATATGGAACACCTGTTTCATGAAGTAGGTAGGTAGTAGGAATGCAGTTCTCAGAGGAGTACAGGGAAGAGCATACAGTCTTTTGAAAGACAGAAAGGTATGTCCTAATAGAAATTGATGTCATATTTGTAGTAATGCAGACATTGACAAAATGACATCAGAAATGTGAGAGGAAGTCTCATGAAGAATCAAGCGTCATCTTTGGCTCATAATTATCAGGTGTTAGCAAATCCCATGGATGTAGCAGTTGTGCTTTTAAACCTGGAATTAGCCCCACAGCAAATAAGCTTTTAGAAGTAAAACCTCAGCATAGAAAAAACCTAGACAGTCTGAAGTGGTGGGAATACATACTAATACTTGGAAGTAAGATATTTTTGGTGTTGTTAGTCCTCACCTGAGGATATTTTTTCTATTGATCTTAGACAGAGTAGAAGGATGGGGGTTGTGAGGTAGAGAGAGAGAGAAACATTGATGTGAGAGAGCCACATCAATTGGTTGTTTCCCAACCAATTGATGGCATTCTGAATGAGGTGAGTGACCTGCAACCCAGGTACTTACCCTTGACCAGGAATCAAACCAGGCCTATGCTCTAACCACTGAGCAATGCTGGACAGGAACTAGGTTTTTGACATAGAGCACACTTTTTAGTTTTTAGGCTACAATAATAGGATTAGGCCAAAGTGAACCTAATTTATATACATATTTATTTTCTAACTGTATACTAAACATATTAGTATCATGCTCTTACTTCTCCTAGAGTTACTTTGGGTATTGAAAGACTAGCTAGCTATGCTTTATTATACTCCAGTGAGCCATTACTAATCATTGAATCTCAATTAAGAACAGGAAGGCAGAGTGTAAGCACTAAGTAAAAATTTTGGGATATGCTCTAAAATCTAAACCTTTTATTCATGGTTGAAAAGTCTCAATAATAAATTGGGATTTGAAAAATCTTCCAGTGAAAAAAATATGCCTAAATTTTGAAAAGATTGAGATGTTAATCACTATGTAGTGTTTCTTTTTGTAGTGTGGGAGACTTACACCAATTATGACATATGTTAGCAATGAGAAAATTTCTAAGGCAAAATATGATGAATAGCTATGGTTATTAATTTCAGCTTATTCAAACCAGAAAAAAAACACTTTTTATAGCCGTGCTTTTTTTAAAACAATTATATTATATAGGATTAACTGATTGGTGGTCCTTCCTAACTTTATTTTAAACCAAAATGAATTTTTTGAAACTAAAGCATCTATTAACTTGTTTTAAAATGAAAAATAAAGTTGTTAAAATGCCATTCACGAAATAGTAAAATACTTCTATTTCTATCAGTTTACTTAGCCTGTCATCAGATCGTCTATATTAGAATTATATATGAACTTTGATTTCTGGATACAGAGTTTAAATCCTTCACAGAAACACTTGCCTGAGATCTCACAGCTCCAGAAAATCAACACAGATTTGTCTATTCAGCATTTATATCTTATTTGTTATGCTTGTTTTTTCTTTTTCTATGTTTTGTTTAGACACTCTTCAAGTGAATGTGATAAAGGTTAGGTATAGTTTCTCGACATATTCATGTCAGATCTCTTCAAGGCATGGGATGATGAGGATATATATTTGGCATTAATTTTATTTGTTCTAAAACAAAATACTCATAAAAACATTTTTATAAGTTACAATTGCAAATAACAGATAACATGCTTGTCCTAGCAATACTCTCACACTGAATCTGCAAGTATAATGTTAGCAGAGAAGAGAATGCTTTTAGTAGTAAATGGATTTAAAAATGATCCACTTAGAAAGTACTTTCCTGGTATATGTGTTGTGAGAATCTCTAGGTCTTTAAGTAAGGAAGAGATGATGATGATATTATTGCTTCCATAAGATACCTGCTTATTTTGCTCCTCTTAAGTCATAGTTAAGGATTTCAACATTCCGGGTAGTTAAAAATACCCTCCAAAATTTCAGCAGTGGCTATAAAGAAATTGTAGAACCAGAATTAATTGCCTGACTGTTCTGTGTATTAATGATGAGAATATAAGTAGAGCTTGGATCATCAAAAGCATAATTTCATAAAACATAAACACTAATAAAACAAAGGTAGTCTTAGGAACCATAATGAATCATCACTTGGTAATCACCAAATGATACACTTTAATGACAACAGCAGGCAGGAAGTGGCAAACAAACCATTGGGTTGTGAAAAGACCAGTCAGCATAGGGCATATTAATGCCACAACCAAGAGGACCATGACTTAGTTGGTTGTCTGTTTTATTCAATACTCTATAATGTCTAAATCAAAGTTTCTAATGCACTTTAAAAAATGCAAGTTACAAAAATCTGCAGTAGGGTTCTGGATCAGCAAGCACTGTCAGGATAGATTACTGCCCTGCCCTCTTTCTGCTGTAACAATATCATGACGAATGAAGAGTGACACCAGTTGCCCATTTATCTCAGAAGATTACTGCTTTGATGCTATTGATTCTTCCTGTGGCTTTTCAGACTGAAGATTATAGCTCAGGTACAGAGATATAATCAGTTTTTTAAAGTGTGGTGTTAATATGGTTCACTTTTCCCCTCCTTGGCTAAGATGTGCTGGGAAATAGCTTCAAGAAATTAAATCTTTGCTTATTATAACATGTGAGGATTTTAATAAGTAAAATAGTTTTTTTGTGTGTCAATTACATAATAAACTCAAATTCTTAAAGTGTTTTCACACCTCTATTCACCGGACATTCGTAAACATATTTTTATGGTGCAGAAGATATGGGAGCACAATTTAAAATATGTATATAAATTAATATTTCTGATTTTAAAAAGCTCAGAGATTATTAGGATCTGGGAGATAAAAATGTTTTATAAAATGATAAAATTTCACTAACATGTGATATAACCAAACAGTATGGAAATATTTATATAAGAACTACTAACTAGGTTTTAAGTATGTAATATGAATAGCTTCACAGAGGGATGGTATAAATTGGAATGAGATTTTAAAGGTGTTTTCCAGACAGAGTATATTCCAGGTATAAGACAAAGTTGCAGTTATATGGATCTTTCGAAATAGCCTTTAGCCTTTAGTTAGTCTATGTGATTGGAATGTAGAACTTGTAAAGATAAGGTGGTTTGCTAAAGAAGTGGGGGAAGAAGAGAGAGGAAGAGGAGGAAGCAGAAGAAAAAGAGGAACAGATACATACATACATAGATAGAGGTTGCAGTCAGATTGTGAAGGACCTTGTAAACCTTTTAAAAATAATTTTGGTTTGTTTTGCTTTATTTTTAACCTGGCAACTTGAAGAGTCATTGAATGAAACAATATTTTAAAACAATACAGGAAACAATGTTGAGGATGTAGATTATATGAAGAAAAAATTAAACCAGGGTGAGGAAGTAAGAGGGCTGTTGCAATAATTCAAAGTTTTGCTTGCACTGCTTTTGAAGGTTGAATCAAACAAAGTACATGGAAATTGCCTGACCAGAGTGTCTTGTTGGTTGAGCATCCTCACATACACCAAAGGGTTGCTGGTTTGATTCACCATCAGGGTACATGCCTGGGTTGCAGATTTAATATCCAGATGGGGCATGTACAGAAGGTAATTGATCACTGTTTCTTCTCTCACTCCCTCTCTCTCTCTCTCTCTCTTCTCTCTCCATGTCCTCAGGTAAGGATTTTTTTTTAAAAAAAGCAATGTGCATGGAAGTAGATTTAATAGATGATATTATAGAGGTAGTATCAAAAGGGTTTGCTGCTTTAGCATTTGACAAAGAAGCAAGAAGCTTGTTTCTCCAGGATTGTACTTTCCTGACTCTGAGGAAATATGATTTAAGGGTAGATAATCTTTGTTTTCTAACTTTTCCATGAAATCATTTAACAACCATTTCCTGGGAGCCTACTTTAAACAAAGCCCAATGCTATGAGCTAAAATGCAATTACAACCCCTGTTTAATATGCAATTTTTTGTGTGACATTGAAAGCATAAAATATAACCAAAACAAATCCTCTAAAATATAAGGGTTTCTAAACAGTGTTTGTAAAAGCATCTCATCTTTTGTATTTATAAGTTTATTTATTTGGGGCCTGTTATTAAAGCAGAGAGCTTAATCTCATGAAAGAGGACTATGTGTTGTTCCAATAAGTCAGTGTTCATGCAGTTCTAACTAAAATGACAAGAGTGAAGGCCATTAAAAAGTATTGCTTGAAATCGATCAGAGATAATGAAATTGCATTGGCCCAAGTATTAATCAATTTTAATAATTGTGTGTTACAATGATCTTGCAATAAAAAGGCTGTTATTTTCAATCCAGTTCATTTAAGCTATGTCTACATGATTGTAACACAACTGGTGAAAAGTGCAGCCATTTTAAACACCTGTGCTATAATCTGATCATTGACTCTTGTTGCTTGCAAATTCCAAACAAAAACTGAATTAGCTAATTAGTTGATAAAGCTGTTCAAATCAAGACTTGTTTTGTTGTCATCTAGATATAACTTTAAAAAGATAGTCTTCATATAGAACAAGACTGATCTGGCCTAATAAAAAAATCAATAGTCCATCAAATGGTGTCTTGATTCATTAATCTCTCATAAAGCTACAAATTAATTATTTTAAAAATATTGATGGCATTGCGGGCAGCCCTTCTGGTCTCTCTAATAGTTCCCTTTTTTTGGAGTCAGCTTTGTGTGTGGTCCCCAACATTCTTATGAATACTTATTAATAATTAATTTCTTCCAATTTAGGTTAATATTTTCTCTAATTCCAACTGAAGAAAAGCAGTAAGGTTGGACCTGTTCCCACAGCACAAGGAAGAGATATTTGCTAAGGCTGATCTTGAGTATCAGACTAAAAGCTCCTACAAATATGCAAGTGTGCTAGTGGGCATTGAGTCACCACTCTAGTTATATACTTAGCACCTAATTTGTTTTAGATTTTTTGATCCTAGATGTTAACAAAAAATAGAACTTTCTGGTTGAATATCAAGGGTGACTTTACTGTTGTCCCTGGTTTTCTTGTGGCCTGCAAGGTGAGTGGTAGGAAGGTTCATAACCAGAGCCTGGGTAGAGTAGGGAGAAAAGCAGGAACTAATCTTGGCTATCTCTTCAGGACAGGGAACAGGGGACACTTTCATGAGGGGCTCCAGGGGCTGTAGCTGTACCTACAGACTGTCCCTTTTGGCTGAGGGACACCATCTTTTATGAGATTGCCTTGGACAAAGTTGTTGCTCTATGGGCAGGGTCTGGGTGGTTCCAACATCCAGTTAAAAATCAAACCTACATATCCATCACAATTACAATTTTACTTAGAGTTGAGGGGCTTTTACTATTTTAATTAGTGACCTGAATACCCTCTTGATGCAGAGCCTCATACCACACAGTTAAGTTAGGAGGAGCTTAGGCTCAGGATGGGTATATATAAGCTTTCCTCTGGCCACAGGTTGGTTTGAATCTTCAGCTGAACAAGAATGCACTTTTCCTTACTCTTCTCCAGTATAGAGTCAATATTTGAGAGAAGCTCTTAGTTACATAAAAGGCAGATGGGATAAGCCCCTGTTACTTTTCACTGGTTTCATGCCCTTGTGTGTGATCTCTGGATTTCTTTTCTTTTTTTCTGTGCTTTTCTTACCATCACACTGGTGACACATTGCAATTATTGAAAATATATAAGAGTAAAAATAATTATGCTGTCTTGAATTGGTAGTTGATTAAACTCAGCTTTATATTGTTAAGAGTTAAAGTCGAGGTGAAACACACCTTGTAAATCCACATTTTTAAAATCATCTATACTGATATAAGCTTGTATTCATGATTGCCTCAGGACAGAAACGTATGCCCATTCTGCATCCTAGTTGATTGCTACTTGGTCACCGCAATCAACAGTGATAAGGATATGTGATGAGTGATTCATGCATTGGGGAAATTTGATTGCATGGGTACCAGATGAGACACCGGGATACCACTTGACTGTGAACCAAGCATTGAAATTTTTTCCCAGGCCTTATTTTTTGTTAAGTGCTTTTGGAAGGTGTGGTGGGACATCAAAATATTAAGTATATCTTGTTAAATGCTTACAAATATATGTGGTAAGACATCAAATATTAAATGCCTTTAAAGGTTGGATTCAAGAAGAAAGCTGATTGGCATATCATTAGACAAATATAAGGAGCCTTGAGCATCACTACCTGAGAACTGTTAGAAATTATAATCTGGTAACACAGGTTGCAAATTGTACATTTTCTATTTAATTTGGCTTTTATCCTATAGGATCTGTGGTTTGGCACACAGCAGATTTCTCTTTATTATTCTCCTCCTTTGTGATCCTGAGCCCAACACAATCCACACACACTTTTTAAAAAAATATTATTTTATTGAATTTTTTACAGAGAGGAAGGGAGAGTGATAGAGTCAGAAACATCGATTAGAGACATCGATCAGCTGCCTCCTGCACACCTCCTACTGGGGATGTGCCCGCAACCAAGATACATGCCCTTGACCGGAATCGAACCTGGGACCTTTCAGTCCACAGGCCAACGCTCTATCCACTTAGCCAAACAGGTTCTGGCCACACACACTTTTTATATTATCCAGTTAGAGATAGCAAGTTTTGATTTCTGTCTTGAAAACTTTTCAGGTTTTGGCCCAGTGCCTGTCTACACTAGTACTTTGGTGATCTGGCCAAATAATTACATTTCTTAATACATTCTTGGTAATATCACAGAGAAATGCCCAAATATTTTTATTATAGCTCCAGAGCATGGCCTGTTTTATTTTTGTTTGTGGTTGTTTGTTTTTGTTCTGAATATGACCTTCTCGTTCTCCTGTGCTTCTCTGTTGGGCTACCTGCAGTTGTCCAGATCTTTGGCTGTCCAGACCCGTCCCTGTGTCCTTGGCTCAAGATGCTGCCTATGCCTCAAATGCCCTTGTCTTTGTCTAGCGAATACTTACTCAGCTTTCAAGAGTCAGCTCAAGCATTTCCTCCTCTGGGAATCCTTTTCAGCTCTTACCAATCTTCTATTACTAGTAAACAAGATTGAATGTATTGAATTTTGTGTTCTTACAGTATAATAGCACTGGGCACTTACATTCTTGATTATTGGTTTTGTTTTGTTCTACCAGATTGTAAGTTTCTTCAGAGTAAGGGCTATGTACTATCCAATTTTCTTTTTTTTTGTCTTTTTTTTTTTTTGTATATGTGTATCCTTTCTTATCGAAGGATAATTTTTCCTCTCAAGGAAAGTAAAAAGACATGATAGTAACAATCTCAGGTATTCCCTAGATCTGATTGCCGGTACCAGTATTGTTTTTTCCTGTGTCTTGTCTTTAGTGTGTTTGTGTGTTTAAGTATACTGTCCAACTCAGTCCAACTCACTTTAAAAATTTGATTTTCTTCTCTGTGCAGGGGTCTCTGCCATTTTCAATAAAAATACAGAAATGATTAGGGCATAATTCAGACACATGATCTATTAGAGGCCCAGTGCACAAAATTCATGCAGGGGAGAGTGTCCTTCAGCCCCGTCTGCTCCCTCTCCAATCTGAGACCCCTTGAGGGATGTCCAACTTCTCGTTTAGGCCCAATCCTACCTGCAGAAACAAGCCTATCTGGATCGGGCCTAAACGGGCAGTCAGACATCCCTCTCACAATCCAGGACTGCTGGATCCCAAGTGCTCACCTTCCTGCCTTTCTGATTGCCCCTAACCACTTCTGCCTGCCAGCCTGATCACCCTCTACCCACTCCCCTGCCAGCCTAATTGATGCTAACTGCTCCCCTGCCAACCTGTTTGCCCCTAGCTGCCCTCCCCTGTGGGCCTGGTCACCCCTAACTGCCCTCCCCTGCAGGCCTGGGTCCCCCCCAACTGCCCTACCCTGCAGGCCTGGTCACCTTTAACTGCCCTCCCTTGCTGGCCATCTTGTGGTGGCCATCTTGTGTCCACATGGGGCAGAATCTTTTGACCACATGGGGGCAGTATATTGTGTGTTGGAGTGATGGTCAATCTACATATTACTCTTTTATTAGATAGGATGGTGCATGGGGGTGGGGGCAGCTGGTTTACTCTGAAGGGTGTCTTGGATCGTGAGGTAGCCTGGGCGAGGGGCCCGTGGTGGTTTGCAAGTTGGCCTCTCCCCCAGCAACCCAAGTGGAGGCTCTGTTATTTTGAATTTATTTATCTTCTACAATTGAAACTTTGTAGCCTAGAGTGGAGACAAGCCTTCTGCTTGAACAGCCATTGAAACTCTGTTGCCTTAAGTGGAGGCCTGGGTCCTCCAGGGTTTGTGGAAATCTTGGCTTCCTCCATTGCCAGGGGAAACCCAAGCCTCCCTCCTCCTCTCTATGGCCATAGCCATCTTGGTTGGATTAATTTGCATACTCACTCTAATTGGCTGGTGGGCATTGCCTGTGGGTGTAGCAGAGGTATAGTCAATTTGCATATTATTCTTTTATTAGATAGGATATGTTAGTTTTATTTTTAGCTTTAAGTAACAGAAAATTCAGTTAGCAGTGGCTTAAGCAAACAACACAAGATGTTTGGAGCCAGATGGTTGCTGCTGTTGGTTCAGCTGACATCTGGGGTCCAAGTGCATTTTCATGTTCTGTATTTTAACCTCAGTGTCTTGGCTTTTGTCCTCCATGCTTTTCACAACATGGTCACAGAAAAAGCTGCTACATATCTATGCAGAAATAAGGAAGGGAAGGCAGCACTGGCCTCATCAATCACTTTTATCAGGAGAGAAATGTGTTCCCAGAATCCCTCAGTAAGTCTTCATGTTTGCCAGATTTCTGTCACTTGCCTTATCCCCCACCCCCACCTTTAAGAGATAATTTCCCAGCCTCTTCTAGAATTAGAGAAGAAAGAACGAAAAGAGGTGAGAAAGGGTGTTGTATTAGTTAACCAAGAGTTTGTTCTATGTATTAATAGGTGATTAAGACACATGTAGAATAAGAATGTGTTATTCAGTAGAGTCTAGTTTGGAGATAACTTTTTTAGTTGTCTGCACATTAACAGCATTTAAAATCATGAGACTAGTTGAGATCATTATAGGAGCGAGTGTAGATTGAAGAGAGATGATGTGGCCATACTAAGTCTTGAGGCAGTCCATTGCATTGGATCAATCAGAACTTGCAAAGGAGACTTGGAAGAAAATACTAGTGAGGAGAAAAACCAGTACAATGAGAGTGTTAGAAGTCAAGGAGACTGGTGTGTTCAACTAAGTCAAAATGCCTTCACTATCCATAATAAATGAAGTTTGATTACTGACTACTGGATTTAGCAATGTAGATGTGTGTATGGTTTGTGGAGGGATTATTGGTGATTGCAACAAGCATGGTTTCTAAGCAAAAGCCTGATGGAAATGGATTCAAGAGAAACTGGAAGAAAGGAATTAGTGATAAGATAAACAAAAATGGTTATTGATTTAGAAGGAAATGATAAGTTCTAATAAATACTGATTATAAAGGATATAGGCTTAATTTGATAGGTGAAAGGAGAAAGGTACATTTTAAAGCAAATATAAGTCCTTTTATTGGTTCTTTAATTAGCTGAGCTGTCTCAGTACACACAATATTGACAATGTCATTGATTTGGAGCTGTCTTGTTATCAACCTATCAAACCGGCATTTCCAGAGTAGCTAAATAACTCAATTTTGTTATATTCTATATTAATTCAAAAGCATATTAAAGAAAATTTTTCATTTCAAATTAAGAATTATTGCTTATTTTCTGAGGAAATGTAAATAATTAGATGTCATAATGGAGAGCTTTGTTGCAATTAAGCAAAAGCTATTTCCCCTTAAATTTTAAACAGAGTAATTAAGAAAAATGTATTTAATATGTAAATTCATGAAGTTTCCTAAATTTTATAGATAAAAACATATATGGTTGCGACCAAAACCTCATAGATAATCTAGTTTACCAAAACTCAAATATATTAAATACTTTGCACAAGAACATTCAACTTTACTGGTCTTGTTAAAATATCATGGATAATGTAAACATTTAAGGTAGAATATCCTTCTGTTAATATTGGTCAAAAGGAAGAAGAAAGAACATATTGAGGTGAAATTGCTAAAAGCAACCAGAGGAATCCTATGGCCATTACTTTGATTTTGGCCTGTTTTGAAGAAAATCTCCAGAAATGTTAGTGTGTTAGCCATTGATACGGGACACATTGTATTCATAGGTGTTCTTACCTTGTTAACAAATTCCTGGACCTCATAGAATGTCATTCAGGGAAGGTAAATATGATAAATACACTTTCTTTTACTCTATCACCCTCCTACACCCCCAAAAGTCACAGATTTCATCCCAGGCAGTATTATCTCAAATTAGTTAGAACTGCTTTGGGAACTTGTCCTTCTTTTATAAAGTGCCACTGTGGTGCTTTCCAAATATTCACATTTACATACATAGTAAGTACATGAATAGAAAGATTTCCATTCAGGGCTGACATGGGAAACTTTTCTTTTTTTAAAATATATTTTATTGATTTTTTTACAGAGAGAGAAGGGAGAGAGATAGAAAGTCAGAAACATCGATGAGAGAGAGACATCGATCAGCCACCTCCTGCACGCCCCACAGTGGAGATGTGCCCGCAAGCAAGGTACATGCCCTCTACCGGAATCGAACCTGGGACCTTTCAGTCTGCAAGCCGACATCGACTGAGCCAAACCGGTCTCGGCTTGAACATTATATACTGTGTTTTCTTGGTCCACAGAAGATCTCCTGCAGATTTTCCAAGGACAGGCCTGTTTCTATTACTTGTTCACCATAGTATTAATAGACTCTGAAGAGGAAGACATGTAATTTGCAATTCTTTCAGGTAGACTGTATCCTTAATTGGACTTTTCAGTGATTCTTAATATGGAAATTCTACTATTAAGCTCCATTTAAATTGGTACATTTATGCTGATGACAGTCACTTAAATTTATAATTTGAGTTATTCTTGTATAAACTTTTCAAGCTATGTTTACATTACAAAATAAATATCATGAAAGATATGTTACATAAAAAGATGGATAAAATCACAGTATTAATTATGAAAATGGTATGGCATAGTTATGGGTAATCAGTTTATTTTTTATATTTTTATGTGTTTTTTCTTTTTATGCAGTGAGTTTGCATTTATAATTTAAAAAACACATTAATAAGAATAGATGTTTTGTGGAGTGTATGCATCTTATGATTAAAAGAATCCTTCTGCTAGGAAGTATAGATGTTTGTCAGGATTATTTTTCCAGATGATAATCTCATATTACTATTGGAGAACAAAAGATAAATACAGGACTGTCTTAGAAAATAGTTATAAAAATACTATAGTAACTATATTATATGTAAAATACATTTCAATTGTAAAGGAGGTGTTTGCCAGTAAAATTAATTTCAATCTTTCTTTAGAAGGAAATGTGTAGGGTTAAGTTAAAGGTTCCCAAATTCTTAAATATATTAAGAGAATAGTTATCTAATTTTTAAACCTTTGGAACAAGTAAAATAATGGTCAATATTAAAGATTGGCTACTTTAAATAATTCTAGGGTCATTTGATTAGTATCATTTCACCAATTTATCATTTTTCTCCCTCTTGTGTTTTTAGTAGGTAATTCTAAAGCCTGCCAAGATTTCATCTCTTAGATTTTTTAAATGTATTCTCTTCATTGCATAAACAATTGGGAAAATGTCTTATTATATTGTTTTGGTTCATTTGAATATTGAATAGCAGATATAGAGAAATACAAGGAGAAATGCAGTTTCAATATCAAGATTTAGATATGGACGAATCTCACAAAAAGAAGTATGACAAGACTGACATTTTTTCTTTGCTTATTGTTCTGACTGGTTAGTTTCTTTTTGATACTCCTGGGTAGTCTTTCTTTCATTTGTCCAATTAGTGCTCTGAAAATCCATTAAATGTCATTGTGAAGAGTGTCTTTTATTTTCAGAAGACCACTAGCTATAAAGCTCCAGCACATTCTTTTCACTTTGGATTCTTTATGATTTCTATAGGTTCATAGCTCATATGAAATCAGAACTAGAAAAGACCTAAATGTCATCTAATCTAATGTTTCACATGATGGAATCAAGAGTCAGAAAGATTAAATTTGCTTAAGATCAAACAACTAATTGACATCATTTTTAGGTAAAAAATGCAATTTGTTAATTCCTCAGCTAATGACCTTTCTGGCATCTGCCTAGTGGTTTTCTGAGTGTTTGTAGACTTGTATACAGTGAAGTTTTGTTGTGTGTCCATATATATTTAGAATGAATATTTCTTGTGTGCAATTATAGTTGTTTCTCTCTTTCTGTTTTAAAATTGGTCAAGTGCTATGTGGTATATCATTTAAGAAAACTGGGTTCCCTGGGAGAATTATCTTAGACAAATTGCTTCATCATCACTTTTGGCCATAGTTTAAACTCTACTTGCCACCATTTTTTCTAGCAGATTTTCTTGTGCATGCATTTCCATTGTATCTCCTAGAGGTAATTATACTATTCTACAGAAGCCATGCATTCATTTAATTTACTGTGCATGCCATTGACTTCCATCTCCTTTGTCATTTCCTTTCATGCCTGTTTTGTAGCTTGAGATTTACAGCTCTCACTCATTGATCCTGTATATCTGGCATTTTGAGTACATTATCTATAATCCTTAAGCATCCATCACACCTAGATATTGTTTTCCTCAATTTATAGCATTAGAAGACCTGTTGAGGTAGATAAGAGATCAATCAAAGGACTTGTATGCATGCATATAAGCATAACCAATGAACATAGACACTGGGGGATTGGGATATGCCTGGGAGGGAGGGGAGGCAATGGGGAGATATGTATAAAAATTAATAATAAAAAAGAAGTCCTGTTGAGTAAAAAAATATAATGGAGTAAAACTGCAGTATCTATTTCAGTCACTAATAAAGCTATCCCTAATACTTGGGGTGGGATGTTAAATATGAAAGTTGAAGTATAAATCTGAAATGCTGAGTGAGGAATAACTGAAATTTGATAATATACTTAACTGTTCTTAAATACCTAACTACCTTTCTCCTAAGTGAGAACAATAATACCTATCTATCTTCTTGGTCTTGTCCTGTTGCCATACTCCTGCTTTTTTAAACATTGATTAAATTTAAGTTCAACTATATATATATAGACACACACATACACATAATACACACACACACACACACACACACACACACACACAATGGAATATTACTCAGCCATAGAAAGATGAAATACTGCCATTGGCAACAACATGGATGGACCTTGGGGATATCGTTCTAAGTGAAATAAGTCAGACAGAAAAAGTTAAAATCCATATAATTTCATTCATATGTTGAATATAAAACTGAAAATGAGAAATGAATAAACAAGAAAACCAAAAACTAACAGACAAAGATGACAGTCTGGGTGGTTATCAGAGGAAAGGGAGTCGGGGGTGGTTAAAAGGGATCAAATATATAATGATGGAAGATGAATTGACTTGAGATGTTGGGCACATGATGCAGTGCACAGATCTTATATCATAAAACTGTATACTTGAGATCTATAAAATGTTATTAACCAATATAACCCAATACATTTAAATAAAAGGAAAAAAATAAGTTCAATCTATGTGTACAGGAAAGGCTGTCTTAACTAAGTGCCAATTCCTTGAGGTAGCTTTTTACTTTAAGATATTCCAGTCAAGATGTAGCTTTAAAAAGAAGCAAAAATTGAACTCTTTTAATAAGCTTTTAGTCACTGACCATATCTCTTTGCTAATCTGGCATGCATGCTTTTCTTTCTTCCCACTAGGCTGATCCCAGGGTAATTGATAAACAAACAAATACTCTCTCTATAAATTTCATCAGAATAATAAAGCAGAAATCAGTTTAACAAAAGTAATGATTGCATAGGTTTGAACCTATTAGAGTTCAAATTCTAGGACATAAAATATAAGTACATGGAGAAAAAATATGATATTCTATTTTAACCCATTATTATTTTTGTCCTTTTCTCTTTTTATTTTATTTTCATACTAGAAGCCCAGTGCATGAAATTTGTTCACAGAGCAGGTGTGTCCCTTAGCTGAGCCTGCACCCTCTCCAATCTGGGACCCCTTAAAATACAGTGGTACCTTGAGATAGGAGTTTAATTCGTTCCCTAACCTTGAGGCGTGGGAAACTATGAGACGCTCGAGTCACGGTAAACTGGTGGGTCGTGTGCAGCCAGCTGATTCGCGTGATTACTCCTATCTAAAATGTCGCTCGTATTTCAAAGCAAAATCGCTCGCTCGACAGCTCGTATCTCAAAAATCTCATATGTTAGGGCACTCGTATCTTGAGGTACAACTGTATGTCTTTCTGCCTATTTAAGCCCAATCCAGGTGGATATCCCTCTTATAATCCAGGACTGCTGGCTCCAAACTGCTTATCTGCCTCCGCCTGATTGCCCCTAACCACTTCTGCCTGTCAGCCTAATCACCCACTAACCACTCCCCTGCCAGCCTGACCAATGCCGAACTGCTCCCCTGCCAGCCCGATTCCCCCTAACTGCCCTCCCCTGGTGGCCAGGTCACCCCTAACTGCCCTGCCTTGCAGGCCTGGTACCCCCCAACTGCCCTCCTCTGCCAGCTGTTCACCCCCAACTACCCTCCTCTACTGGCCTGGTCACCCCTAACTGCCCACAACTGCCCGCCCCTGCAGGCCATCTTGAGGCAGCCATTTTGTGTCCACTTGGGGGCAGCCATCTTTGACCGCATGGGGGTGGTCATCTTGTGTCTTAGAGTGATGGTCAACTTGCAAATTACTCTTTTATTAGATAGGATCATTGAAAAATAGAGTAACTGTTTTGGTATGTTGCCTATGGCTCTTTACTTAAGAAATAGGTAGTCAATGTCCAACTACTAATGCAAATAATCAGTTTTGATCAACAAATAATACATCTCATCAGTTTAAGCTCCTGTGATCACAGTCCTCATAAACGTTCTAGAGAGCATATTTCCCCATTGGGAGGGATGAGTTAATTTTCAGTTAATGAGAAGAATTCTAATGGAACATCATTACCTGTGAGAGGTTTGCTTCAAAATCATTTCACACACTTGCCAAGAAAGTTGATAATTTCTTGTGTTGGGACGATGAATAAAGGTAAATATTTATTTTTTACAGAATAAGGAAAGTTCTTGAATTTCCTTTGCTAATACCCCTAGGTTCCTCTCAAAAAAAGATATGCACACTAACACATATAAACACAAATCAGTATAGTAAATACCAATACTACTAATCTTATAGGATGTTTTTTGTAGACATATGATAACTTAAAGTTAACAGCCACCATTTTAGCTAAATAAAGTAATTAAAAGTTCTTGGTGAAAGAAATTTGCATAAACAAAAAAGGAAAATATAGCTCTCAAAACTCATATTCAACTGGTAACAAGAGGTCTATAACAATAAAGTCCAGAACCTTGAGATGATAATATCTCTCAGAGCAAAGCAGGTAACTCTTAGAAGTTCCCTCTGTTACCAATTGGAGTTATCTGCTGAGATCTCAGTTCTTTTCTTTGATGCAGAAAATATTTTTAATGTCAATGAACATAAAAGTAAAGCAAAATAGGTTTATCGAAGATACATTGCAAGTGAGGCACACCTGCCAGTTGAGAGAGTGTGAGGCAAAATGGCTGGGCTGTTTACATTCCAAATAACAGAGAGAGAAAGAGAGACCCCAAATTCCTAAGTGCACAAGAGGGATTTTCTGGGTGGAGCCTTTTATTTGTATTTAGGGATGATTGACAGAAGCTATCTTACTTCTGAAATGCCCTTACTCATAATGTATACAGAAAACCCATGGGGGCAGGGTCAAAAACAAAATGCTAATTTTATTATAATTAGTCCAGGGCTATAGTTGCATTGAGATTATATAATTTTGCTCTGATCTTGCTCCAAGAACTGGCTGACTCCATACCTGCCTGCTGGAGTGTACTGGGTGGCCCATAAAGAGGCAAGAGGCAGTATGAAGGTACTATTGGTCCCACCCTGTTTGGGACCCAGGGCAAGCCTCATCCCAGCTGCTCAGGTCTCACTTCCCACCTAGCACCACCAATAGCAACTGGAAGACAGAGAAAGGGAATGCCGGGAAAGGTAGATGTCTTAATTTTTAAAAAGTGGGTTAAGAAAGTAAGCACATATTTAGGCAACAAATAGAAGAAAACAATTGGCAGTTGGTCTGAGGATACAATTTTATGAACCAGTCAGACTTGGAGAAAATACTAATAATACGTCCCAAGAAACCCACTGTAGCAGTGGATTATAGATAGGATCCAGAGCACTGACATAGGACAAGATGCTGAAACATACCTGAAGACCCTAAGTTCAGGTGTTATGGGAAGAAGGAATGGGGTACTAAGCAAAAGCAAGGTGTCTGGAGAGCTCAGTTTGTTAGTTTGGATAACAATGTGAACCAACTCCTCATGGTGAGGACAGGGAAGATACGGTGAAGTGCAGAGTCAGAGTACCTGAGGGGCCAGAGCTTGAGGGTTTTGAAGGAGCCAAGGTAAGGCTAATTAAGTAAAAAAAGAAGGGAAGGCTGAGGACATTCAAACACAAAGCTGAGCAGAATGGGAGCCAAGAATTTAGATTTCACCTGAGGGGATGCAGATAGCTCTGAAGCACTTATTAAAATCCTGAAGGTACTTGATTGTGCGTGTGTGTGTGTGTGTGTGTGTGTGTGTGTGTGTGTGTAGCTCAAATGGTCATCAGACATTCTTCAATAATATGGATAAAGCTCCACCACCCCAGTGCTTTACACTCCCCCCAAGAAGGTTGGGTTAGAGTAACATTGAGGCTGTAGATGGCAGGTAAGTGGCCCTGGTATAGAGTGAAGGACTGATTAGGGGGCCTAAGGTCAGACAGTATGGTGAGAGAGTAAGAGAGAACTTTACTTCTATATCTGTTTGCTCCTCTTTAAGCCCTCTGTAACGGACATTGTGATGCATATTTGTATAAGCATGGCTGAAGAGGAAAATCAAAATCCAGCCTTTTCTTTGATCTGGAGATGCTAAATGAGATTTTCACAGGAATGAAGCTGTTCTTCAAAAGTGACCTCATACTTTAAAAGCTGCTACCAATTAAAGGCTTGATTGATGTAGGGCAACACAATTTAGCAGATTTCTGCTTTCTGAAGAGTTTGGTGTGAACACTAGATTTGGCAGTTAAGAAGTCATAGTGACCTTGTATTTGCAGAAGTCAATAAAAGGTATAATGCTTACTTGAAGTGATTCATCAAGTAGGCTTTGGATTAAAAATTAACTCTAGTAAGTTAATGCTTTTTAAAAGGCAGCTACATCATTGTAAGCAACGATAAACATTTATAAATCCCCAAGTAAGCTTTTGTTCTAGCAACATAACGATATTATTCACAAATTTGACTCCTTACAAGGTGATAGGCACAGATGGGCATTATAAAATTGATTCATCCTAAGCATATCTCTTTTCTTATATAAAGAAAAATACTTTATTACATATGATATTCTCCCATTATTAAAAAATTGGGAATGCATAAACATAGAAATAAAAGGTGTCTTCATTAGTCTCACCACAGTTAGCATATTGATGTTTCCTTTGCACAATCATGCATATTTAAAGAAAAATGTTCTATTCAAGTTATATATTATCCATTTTATTTAAACTAACTTTATATCAGTATGTTTTCCTAACACATTCTTTTCCAATGGTGTTTTATTGGTAATTATTATTTATACTAACTGCACTCTCTATTATAAAGTACATGTCAAAATTTATTTAATCACTCCTTTTTATTGTACTATATGCAAATTACCTCAGTTTTTAACCCTATAAATAATAGATCTATAAAGGACCTTGTACATAAAATATATTCCATATTTAATTTTTTTCTATAGACTGAATTCCCAAAGTGGAATTAACATAATAAAAGGTTGACCCAATTTTAAAATCTCTTGAAAAAAGTAATGTCAAATATCATCTTTCCAAAAGACTACTTCATTAATTTTGCTCAATTAGAAAATGTTTTTTTCTTCTATCTCCAAATGCTTGCTCAAGGGGGTTAGGGACCATGCCTAGAGGATTAAGTTGACTGGGGATAGTGAAAGTAGTCTCAAAGCAGAGGATGGAGTGAGAAAGCCAATGTCAGAAGAGAAATTAAATCTGAGAGAAGCCTGAGGTACTGAGGTTCAAGCCAGCAGATTGTCATAGTGTCTGTTCATATGACTGTATGATTTAAATTTATATATTATAATAATATTGTGCATTACACTCCCACAGGGTTTTGGCTTATACAAGTAATGAAAACGTATTAATATTTTTTAGCCAAACATTTAATTTTGGGTGAAATAACTTAAGATTCTAAGTAACCTAGAGTGAGTAAAGATGAGGTTTTCCATCAGTTGTGTTTGCTTCAAAGCTAAAAAAGAATGATTTGTTTTTCAGAACATTTTAAATTTAGGAAACATGAAAATTGTGTTACCATTAGTGGTTTGCTTTTCCAGCTCTGATGCCTAACTAAGTAGGTAAATTATACTATAATGTATATATAATATTTAAGCTTATTTTTTAAAGAAATAATGGAGGTTTTATTTATTTTTATTTTTATAAGTATATTTTCAAAGTTTATAAAATTAAATATTTAAGTGTATTTTGTAAGAATTTAATTTTTTTTTTGCTCTGAGTTTTTCTATTCAATGAGATATTGGCAAAATAATACCAACCTTATCCTTTGACAATCAGGGATATTTTCTCTAGACTGTCTCCTGTTGGAAATTAAATTTTCCAAGCAAATATTTTGACTAAATATATGAATAATATAAATTATCATACTCATGAAAAAGATAGAGTTACCCTTGGGTTTATTCATTTCCTTAACAATCACTGCTTTTCTCCTGTTTAAAATATATCTTATTTTGATAATCATTAAATATAACAAGGTAGCATTGGATATGTGTGTAGTACCTGAAAAGTAACTCAATGAGAGGAAAAAGTTTGAATTCTTTTCTACTTTGTGATTCATGTTGTGGAAGTGTTCTTTTTTCCTTATTTATACACACAACTAGGTCTTTCTTAGAAATACAGTAGTCATCATTATCAGACAAGAAGGATGGGAACATACAACCATAACCCTAGAAGAGATAATTTATTTCTTATATCTCTGCTGTTCAAATAGGTAGTCTGCTGTCTATATTATTTCAAATACCACATAGTTATAATTCATATATCTTCTCTTGGTATCAGATTCTTATTTTATTATTCATAGAGAATTTTGTTCAACTTCTAAACTATATTATTCTTTATATTATTTAAATTTATTACCTCTAATCTTGTTTTCATTTGAAACAAAAAGAGTGGGACATATCACCAAATTATATCTGTTTTCATGTTTGAAGATTGTATTAGTCTTTAACTTTCTTTTCTCCACTGTAAAAACAAAACACACATATCTTTAAAACATTATGCATTGACAATTACTTCTGTGCCTTTGTAGTTGGGTCAAAAGCAAAACACAAAAATCTAATAAAGAAATAACAATGACAGAAATGATAGAAATTTAACTTTCAGTCAACTAGTATTTACCTAGGGCTATTTGGGTGATAAAGCATCATGTGATGATGAATAAACAAAATAGCATGAACTGATCGGACATGGATGTGTTCCCTAGAGGCTTACAGTCTAGTAGAGGAGGTAATATGGATAAACAAAGGGATTTAAAATCAGACAATCTTGGGTTTGAATCTTAGCTCCATCTCTTATCTGTCTGCATGAGGATTTTCGGGCACAGGGCTGAATTCCTCAGTGCCTCTTTTCTGATGGATAATAATAAAAATCAAGTAGGATCTTTGTGAAGATTAAATAAAATTATGCATTACAGATACCTAACACAGTTCTGGCCCTCAGTATCAAGCACGAGTTATAAAAGTAACTATTCATTTCTTGAAAGAAATATAAAGCATCTATTATGTATTAGAAGTTCATGTGAGCCTGGAGGATGAAGTATGCATAAATTCATGCCCTGTCCTCAGAGAGCTTATAGTATTTGGGGAACATCAATTATGCAACAGGTAACTCTCATCATAATAAGTGAATGACAAAGGCAAGACAGAGTGCTATAGGTGCAGATGAAAGGGATTCCTAACACCATCTGGAGGGGCCAGGCTTAGTTGTCTGACAAATTGAAATCCAAAAAAATAATTGGGAATTAATGAAGCAGTGAAAGCAGATGAATAGTGTTTAGCACAAAGGGAAAAAAAAAGCATATGCCAAAGGGATGTTCAAAAGCACAATGATTTCTAAGCATTAAAGCATAAGCCAGTTTGGAGCATGAGGCTAATTTTTTTTAAAGGAATGATGCTAAAGAAGGTGGAGGGTCAGCCATAAGAAAAAGATTGCCTTTTTGTGAAAGTTAATGAATAGTTATTGAAGTGTTTTAGCAGAAAATACCGCCAAGACCACCACCACCAACAAACAGAAGTGGGATCAGGTAAGCATAAGTGGGATCAGAGAAAGTTACTGGCTGATCTTTTACATTTTCCTCTTTGCAGTAAATCATTTGCTGAGAATGGGGCAGGAGAAGGACAAGGAGTCATGGGGTAGGTAGGTTTCAGAGGAGTGGAGAATTTTCCTAAATAGTTGCAATGGGTTAGAAATGACTATGCGACTGTAGAAGGATTTCAGGTAACCATGGAGGATAATGTTGAAAGCAGTCCATAAATAGGCTGTCTGGTGGTTATGGGGGGATACTTACCTGGATTCCCCTTAAAGGAAGGATTACCACCCAGTTACAGGGAGTGTGTTTAGCACATGGCATCTCTGTCAGAGTGCAGAAAGCTACCTCCCAAAAAACCATCTTGTTTCTCCTTGCTTCTGAAGAACCCATGTGCAAATGGTGTTATCAACCTGAGATTTAAGTGACACTTTTTTTTCCCAGCAGTTCTCAACTAGTCATATTCAGATAAAAATTAGGTGGAGCACTGGTGCGGTTTAGGGTCAGGGACCTATCAAGTGGGTGAGGCAGAGGAACAACTGAGGATATAGGTGAGTGATAGATTCAAGTGATGAGTAGTCCACTTGGTCATAGAGAAGAATGTGAGGACAGGGGATAGAGATAGATAAAGATAGATAGAGATAGAAAGAGATAGAGATAGATAGATGATAGGTAGATAGATGATAGATAGATGAGAGAAAGAGAGGGAGAGAGAGAGGGAGAGGGAGAGGGAGAAGAAGAGGGAGAGGGAGAGGAAGAGAGAGAGAGAGAGAGAGAGAGAGAGAGAGAGAGAGAGAGAGAGATAGGTGATCCAGATTCCAGATGACTCGTGAACTAGAAGTAGCAGTAGGAGTAACAAAGATATCCAACATGAACTATTCTAAGAAATATTGCACATTTATTGTAATGTATAAATGTATGCATTTGCTAAGAAAGTATAGACAAAGCTACTATGGTATTTAAAGGTGGGTACTCAGGGTGAATAACAGATGTGATGATAAATACTGATCTGATACTACAATACTGAGAATTTTTATCTTGTTTCCCTCAATTTTTATCCTGATCCCCTCATAAGTGGTCAGGATCTAGTCAAGCTGGAACTAAGTTTGATCTAAGCATTTAATGGTTTGATATGCTCTGCTTCCAGAGTGTTTATGTATAGCAGGGGTTTTGCCTTTTTACTCAAAAGATCGAGTCATGTTAAATAATCTTCATGCAAAAGAAACTCAGTTCCATTAAAATTTATTATAGATATTATTAGAAAATGAAGAGAGCCTGTGGTTTAACCAGAGATAAAAGACTATGAAAAACAATGTAAAATGGTCTCAGATATGCCTCCCACAACTTTGATAGGAAAACATTCATTTTCTGAATACATATCAGTATTGTGCCTATTGGAGCTTTTAGTCTGTGCTTTCCCCTGTCTGCCCTCTGGTGGGACTACTAATACAGTAACTGACAAGCTAAAATAATTAGTTGTGAGAGAATTCAGAAGAAAACTATGCATAAATCAGAAATGAACTGAGATTCAGAGTTTTACTTATCTTTCCTTACAAAATAGGGCATACTACATGCACTCCTAACAGCATGCTGAATGCAGTAGATTCTGAACAATGAATGACTTCAATCACATGAACTGAATAGAAAAATAATGAAAAAGATTCAAAGCTAGTATTTTCCTTCATTATGTGTGTATGTTTCTTTGTAAGGACTTGATAAGAAAATAGTAGTAAGGAAACCAATTACTTAACTATTTTGCCTTTTGTATGCAAAGTGATAGTTTGATTTTTTTCCTTTTACAAAAAGAACATTTTTCTATCTCTTTACTAAATTAAATCATGATTTAATGGCATCATATAGATAGATACTCTTCTTCCAAGATCTGAAGTGAATCGCACATCCATACACAAAAAGGCACATAAAGCAAGTGGCTTCATTTTAATATAGTTCCCAAATTATCTGTATTTGAGCAGATCTTATTAGGTAGAAGCACTGATTTTCAGTGTGACATTGTTTAGGAAAATGTCAACTAATATTTTCTAAAGTAAATTTGGAGTTAAGGAAGGCAAACTTGTCTTTAAATCTTAATGAAAGATATTTTACAAATAATTTCTGCAAAAAATTATTAATTATTATGGTTATCAACTTTTAATTTATATAAAGACAAAAACAATGAAGTTATGATTTACTGTCATTATTTCAGAAACTGAAGCCTATTTTAAATAAAAAAAAAGTAAAGGTGGTCTCAAAATTTAAGAACTACATTTAATTTTATGAAATACTTTATTAAAACTCACTATATCTCCCAATCAACATTTATTACATAAGGAACTAACCTTCTACTTTTAGACTACCTAAATTAACATCAATTTTGCATGTTTTTCTAAAATAATATTTTCCCTATTCTTAGAAAGCCATATGGTTAGTTGCCATGACGGCAGGATGTCATTTATTTGAGGAAAAATGGTTGCATGTTTTGGCTTATAATTATGGTCCTTTTTTTCTCTTAGTGAAATTAAATATTTGAATTTTTATTTCCTCCATTAAAAAAAAATCATAAACCATCCATCAGTAGGACCAAAGTAGTGGCTTGAAGTTGACCAGATTCAATCTATCAGTAGAGAAAACCGTGTCTTCTTCATGGAAATGGATTAGTATGTTATGGAACTCAAATATTGGACTCAAGAAAGGCACCTGCTTCTGCTGAAGTATTCATACAAAGGCTCTTGGAAGCTGGCCAGGTTTGTGCACTGCTCAAACCCATTGCTCACATCTCTGACAGTAACATCTGGTAGCACAGATGCTAAACTCTAGAGAGCCATAATTATGTTGGGAGAAGGAAGAAGTTGTCTTGCACAGTTACTAGTATCACCATGCTCCTACCACTGGTATTAGAAAGAAGCAGTCATTTTGTATTCACCCAGCAGTGTACGTTTTCTCAGTTTTACAGATGAAGGTTCTAGATCACATACACTATTGAGATTAAGAAGCATAATGTGTTTTTAAGCAATAGAAAGGTTTCAAAAGAGCATAAAGGATGCCATGAAAATGTGTTGTCTCCAAGTGCCTGTTCAAAGGCCATTGAGCTAGGTGCCAAAAATTCATAGGCTGGCCCAGTGATCAGCAAACTCATTAGTCAACAGAGCCAAATATCAACTGTACACTGATTGAAATTCCTTTTGAGAACCAATTTTTTTAAAACTTAATCTTCTTCTATTGCCACTTCTTCAAAATAGACTTGCCCAGGCCTTGGTATTTTGTAGAAAAGCCACACTCAAGGGGCCAAAGAGCCGCATGTGGCTCAGGAGATGTAGTTTGCTGACCACAAGGCTAGCCTATTCAGAGAAAAGTTGATGACAGTAACCTCTCTTGATTTCACACTCAATTCTGGAGCCACACATAAATAAGGCTGTCAGATTTTATATGAATGAAAAGAGTTTGTCTGTGCTTTGTTTAGCTCAGCTGTTGAGGATTCCCTTTTCCCATTTCTCTCTCCCTCTCTCAGACAGATTATCATTAAAAAGGATATGACAAGTGCCAGTGCAACTATATGTTGTTACTTTTTAGAAGCAATATCTTATCTGCTGAGTGCAAAAATAATGGTCTTCAATCTCTTCATAACCTTTACCTCCAGGACTGAGAAACTGAGATCTGTAACTTGGTAGCATAGCATTTAAATAGCTTGATTTAATTTGCACCTGTTTGCCAGAGTTAATGGGACCAATTAATGGTCATTTTTGAAGGGATATAAAGATGAACAAGATAGGCATGTACAAATTTTATTTTTCTGATGCCCATTCTGAACATCTGAATACATGGCTATCATTTACCAATTTATATATTCTTTGCTTCATCAAATATTAATGATAGTCTACAGTGTGTAAGGCATTCTGGCATGTACCAAATAAACACTAGTGAATGAAATTGACATAGCCCATGCCCTCCTGTAGTTTACAGGTTAGTCACAGAAGTTAACAAATGTAAATGCCTTCAGAGCCCATGCCCTCCTGTAGTTTACAGGTTAGTCACAGAAGTTAACAAATGTAAATGCCTTCAGGAACAAGCCATAAAGCTTTGAATATAAGCCTATAATTAGTGGTGGAGGCTCTGGATAAAGAAGAGTGACTAGTCTCCTGGACAGAATTCAAATTCAAAATTTATTTAAGTAATGAGTAATCCCTTAGGGATGGTGGTAAGAGGCAACGTAGAGTCTGAGCTCTTTATGTGGCTCTCTGCTTATGAGTTTGAGCTTCTCATAGTGAATCAAAGTAGGGATGTCTCAACTGTCATGAGAATTGTGTTTGCTTTTGTGTCTCCCATTTATTACTTATCAATTATTCATCTGCAGTCAGGGACCTGGGATAAATCAGCAACAGGGGCCAGTATGAATGATCAAATATATTGTTTACAGAGCAACTGCATTTTCCTTGCCCAGTAGGCAGCTTCATTAGGCATTGCTGGCCTCCCACTGATTCATGCCCCTTGTGGTCAGGCTGGATTGCTGTTTGCTCAGGTGAGAGTCATTAGTTCTGGCCAATATGCTGGGTTAGTTTACTGGCAGTGTTTTATCCTTCTGTCAGCATCTTTTTTATAGTTCTACTAGAGGCTTGGTGCATGAAATTCGTGATGGGGATGGGAAGGGTCGGTCCCCTCTGCCCAACCTGTACCCTCTCCACTCCAAGACTCCTCTGGGGATATCTTGATTGCCAGTTTAGGCCTGATCCCAGATTTTAAAGGACTTTTGGTGGAAATTTTCTGGGCGGAAACTTCTTTATGAATACCTAAAGAGGAGAGAATGGAATGTAGTCACCACAAGTGAATGTGGTCTTCAGCAAAGGGAATGTCCATAGTGAAATGACCTGAAAAGTCATTTCCCAGGGGAAAGGTATCAACTCAATTGCTCCATCAAACCTAACATATGTGTGTGCTTTTGCTTTCATTATTATTAATATCATAGACTGGGAAAAAAAGCCATTTTGTATTTGAGTAGTTGGGAGAAAAAGGAAGAAGATTTTCAATTTGTCATCATGTTTCTTATATTTTTCTCACTTCCAAGGAACAATGTATGATATATTTGGCACCTAAACTGTGAAGAATTTAATATAAAGATAAATTATATAAAACATGAGAGAAGGATCAAAGTCCCAAATATATGGGACTTTACCTCTGATGAAAGCCACTCTGTAAGTTAGAGAATTCATTGCAAGTAATAGTACTAATCTAACTTCAAATCTCTGTTTGTTTGTTATTTATTTACAGAGTTAAAATAAGTTTAAAATTAATAGGAACAACCTTTGAGTAACTCTAAGGGGATGGGAGGTCAGAAAGGGGAGTTAGAAGTGTATGAGGAAGTGAGAGAAGTTCTTTAGATTTTGTTATCATGGGGAAATTTGGCCACCTTCATGACCTTTGGATTTTTCAAACCCATCTGTGTCAGGGGTTCTTCACTCTGGCTATATATAATGGACCCTTGGAGAGGTTTTAAAACATGAGTACTGAGCCCCACCTTACATCTCTCAGCAGTGGGGTCAGGTATCAGCAAGTTTTCAAAGTTCCCCAGAAGAATACAGAGTGAAACCTGTAGGAAAACCACTGAAATGTCCTACGTGTTCCTTGGCTAGTCGGGCCTGGGTCTTGCAACAACCATGGTTATTGCCCCTTTGACACTTGCTGCTTTATTGAATATCAACCTGCTTCTCTGAAGTTCAGCATCTGATGCTCTATGGCTCAAAGTGATAGAAACAAATTGGCTAATTATAGATGGAAGCTACAGTCTTGACTACAGCAAATAAGCTTAGGAAGCATCTGATGATAAAGGAAGAGAATAAAATTAATGATAGTATTTATATTGGGAATTATTTCATGGTACTCAGTGTATAAAAGGTTGTTTTTTTTCTTCATCATTTAAGTCTCTTTAAGAAATATGACACATATGTATGCATATATCTCACACGCACACAAATGCGTGCACACATGCGCACACACATACACACACACACATTCACACATTCACACCTTATTGCTTCTGTTCCTCCAGGGATCTCTGACAAATACATCAGGTTTATTCCAAAATCTGAAGAGAACTGTTTTATTTTCAAAACATATCAGAGGAATAATAAGTGAAGTAGAAATGGAGATGCTATATTTGGCTTTATTAAAGTCAATAATTAGAATTGAGACAGTGTGTCAAAGAGCAGTGAGAAGGAGTAAAGGCAGGTTCCACAATTAACAGTGTGTCTGGAATCAGAAGACCCTGTGTAAGCTACCTGATACGGCTTCTTAATCACTTACTAGTAAGTACTTCAAGGAACTGTATGTTTGTTTAGGTGTGTTTTCTCTTCTAGAAAATGAACGTTTGTTACTACATCACTGTTCTCAACCCATTATCTTCACCTGGGGGACTATTTAAAAATGCTGATTTATAAGCCCATCACCAGAGATTCTGATATAATCGGCTGATGTGGGGACTAAGCATTTAACTTGATCTCCAAGTGATTCTATATGGCAGCCAGGTTTCAGAACTGCTGGATCAGATCTTGGCAGAGTGAGAAACATTAATTTGTTGTTCTACTTATTTTATGAGTTTATTGGTTGATTCTTGCATGTGCCCTGACCAGGGGATTGAACCCACAACCTTAGTATATTGGATCCGTGCTCTAATCAATTGAGCTACCCAGCCAGGGCTGAGTTAGATCTTAAAGTTCCTTATTTAAGAGCTGAATTAGTATTGGCATGAAGTTAGTACTGGGAGAGGATTAGAGATGAAGTGATATACACTGAACTCAATTTAAAAAATAATGTTATTTAAATGTTAAGTGTTTTCTTTAGAAACTCCTAAAAACCAGTCATGATTCTAATTTTTCTGTGGCAATATAAAAACTGTTATTTTTCATCTAAAAGAAGAAAAGCATGCTTTATGTTGTTATTCAATTATCAATGATTTTATTTTTTTATATATAAAATATTTAATTTGGGGCATATATAAACTTTTTAAATATATATATTGATTTCAGAGAGGAAGGGAGAGGGAGAGAAAGATAGAAACATCAGTGATGGGAGAGAATCGTTGATTGGCTGCTTCCTGAATGCCCCCTACTGGGAATCAAACCCACAACATGGGCATGTGCCCTTAACTGAAATAGAACCTGGGACCCTTCTGTCTTCAGGCCAATGCTCTATCCACTGAGCAAAACCAGCCAGGGCCATATATAAACTTTTATTGTTACATCTTGTTCAGCTTTGCATTGTTCAATTCACATATATGTTTGTCCTTTTTATATTTGCTAGTTTTAGTTATTTTTCAGTGCATTAAAAAACAAAGGAATATAAAAAATATTTCTAAGTAGTGCCATCCCATGTTTCTCTGTTATGAAGTAATTGATGTCTTTCCTTATCCTTGGTGTTAAAGTAGTTTAGTCAAACATTTTAAATGTGGATGGCTTAACTAGCAATTGCAGTGGTAATTAATATGTGCATGCATTTGAAAATTCAATTGTTTATAAATGATTTCATTAACCCATGACAATATTTTCCCTCTATTTTCTTAAGTGTTCATAAATACACAAAATCCAAAGAAATCAAGCAAATTTTTAAAATTAATTAATTAAGCAAGAGTAAAATCTATGCATTATTTCACACACAAAAAGAAACAAATAGAGCAAAGAAAATCAATTATAAACATTAACCATCAAAAGGTTAATATTATGTATGATCATTTCATTTTAATATTGATTATAAGGTTGATTATAAGTTCATTTTAATATTGATTATAATCAAACAGCTTTGGCAAAAAGTGTAAACTGAGGTTTCAGTAAAATGCTACCGATTTCCTTTTTTCTCTGTTCCTTCACCAAGGATTGGCACCATATTTTTTGCTCCCTAAATTAAATGACCTGACCTTTCTTTATCTTATGAGACCACATTTTATTTATCCCAAATGTATTGTGTTCCCTCCTCCCACCCCAGCAAATTGAAAATTTACACTGCACTGAGCTCTGGGGTCTGCACAGATGCCCAAAGAATGTACTAGAAATCACATCATAATGTAAATGGGTGATGAAAGTGTGGGGAGCACATTTTACCATGTTTGTGATGGAATAACCAGGTTTCTACTTCCTTCGGCTTTGATTGACTGCATCTTTTTCTCTTACACAGCTAATTCAAATTATTTGTGCCTGTTGAGTACATAATATGAGCCAAAAGTTGCACTACATCCTCATGCTGTTTGCAAACTTTCTAAGTGGTTCTTGCCAGGATCCAGCACTCAAGAGGAAAGTGAATATTCCATGATATTCAAATAGCTTGATTTGATTTCGTTTTCTAAAGAAAGTTTTGTCAAGTTAAAGGTCTCAGAGAGGCATATCTTAAAATTATTCAATGATATTCATCTATATATTTGCTTTTTTTGTCTTTCGTTAGTCAAGCTGAAATAACTGTACAAAATTTAAATATTTTAAATTTTAAAAACTTTTATTTTTTATAAATAGCTTCTGACCATATAAATATATACGGTCTCACTCTTCAAGGATGCAAATGGTGTTTACATTTGAAGAAAGCCTAGATGAAATTTTGTAGCTGGGAATTGATCATATCTTTCTATTCTAGGGGCTTGAAACTGGATATCTATTGCAAATAATCTCTATAATGTAATAATCTTGAATGACATATATTGTTTCTGTAAAGTATCTGAAGTGAACTACTCTGTTTACTTAGTTCAAAGAGGTTGGCAAATTTTGTGTTATGATTAAGGTACATAAGAAATGAAACTGATATTGAGACTAGAAGATATAGCAAGGCAGGTTTGAATGACTGAAAAATATTGACCAGTTTTCTACTTTAAAGTTTATCTAATCATGTGGATAAAGAAGTTCAGAATCTGTGATCTTTTACTTCCAGATTACATTAACCTATTGAAGAAAAATTCTATACTCTTTTAAAATGAAGAATGGCACATTATTTTGAGACACTTAGGTGTAAAGTCACAAAGTAGAATAGTTTCTCAAATAGCATCATTTCATTCGAGGTTATCTTCTATACTAATAAAAGGGTGATATGCTAATTAGACTGGATAAACTGGGCGTCTTCTGGATGTCCTTCCAGACAAAGCCATGGTTGAGGGGGCAGAGGCAGATTGGTTATTGTCCATCAGGCTGGCAGGGTAGAGCAGTTAGGGGCGATCAGGCTGGCAGGGAACAGTTAGGGACATGAGGCAGGCAGGCAGAGGTAATTAGGGACAATCAGGCAGGAAGGCAGAGGCGGTTGGGGGTGATCAGGCAGGCAGGCAAAGTGGTTAGGGGCAATCAGAAAGGCAGGCAAGTGAGCAGTTAGGAGCCAGCGGTCTCAGATTGTGAGAAGGATGTCCGACTGCCAGTTTTAGCCCAATCTCTGTGGGACAGTGGGGAATCCTTCAAGGGGTTTTGGAATGAAGACATTGCAGGCCAGGCTGAGAGACAACACCCCTACCCCTGCATGAATTTCATGCACCAGGCCTCTAGTATACTAATAAAAGGGCAATATCTTAATTAGGGCAAATAGACCAAATGTTTTCTGGATGTCTTTCTGGACATGCGTCTAGAAAAGCTGCAGCGGCTGTAAAGGCCAAGGAGGGCCTACGGTAGCTGTGGTGGCCAGCAGCGGAAGCAGCGGCAGCAGCATCAAGGTGCAGGGGGCGGCACATTCCCCTGATCAGCTCGGTTGCCTCCCACAGAGGGAGGCCAGAGGCAGCAACAGTGGCAGGGTGATGGGGGCATCGCCTTCCCTTAATGGGCATGGTTGCCTCCCACAGAGGGAGGCTAGACTGCACCTTAGGCCTGCTCCTTGGGATGGGGATTGGGTGAATGGACTTAAGTCATCAGTAGGACATCCCTGAGGGCCCCCAGACTGTGAGAAGGGGAAGGGCAGGCTGAGGGGCTTCCCCCAGTGCATGAGTTTTTGTGCACCAGGCCTCAGATTTTATTATAATAGGACCAGAAGCCTTAGGGATTTAACTCTTATTTATGTCAATTAGCCAATGATAAAATTAGTTTTGTTAAAGATCTTTTTGCTTCAAATTGTGGAATGTATTAATGACCTTGAGGACTTTCTGTACTTTTTTGCAATTAGAGTTGCTGTTTATTTTTCTTAGTGGCTTCTCTCTGTGTGGTAGTCTCTTTCATTGGAAGAGGGAGTGGGTATGTTATGACTTTTAGTTAGCTTAATTAGGCAAATTTGCATGAACTGAAATTGGTATAGTCAAACAATAACAAATAAATGTGAGGATGGAGGAGAGCCAGGATAAGGCTGAGTGCATAACAATGTTCAACCCATGTAGTGAGAGCAGGGGAGATGCCTGAGTGTGCATTTTTCTTTGCTTATTATCATAACAGCTATCCACACTTGACTGGAATATAAAGACCCATGGGTCCATGGGACTGATACTTTTTTTTCACTTTCTATTGTATTGTAATTTTTTTTTTACTCCACCTGGTAGAGTTACATAGTTTGTTTTCATTCCTTTTTTGCATTGTTTGGTTTGTTCAAGCCTTATGTGTGTACCAGAGCAGCGGCTGCTCACACACTGGGGAAGGAAAGTCAATGATTCATGAATGTCCACAGGAAAGAACAAAGATTGTGTTTGTTCTCAAGAATAGTGTAAAGATTTTACTCTCAATTACAGAAATTTCAGTCTGAAACAGGGTCTCCTCTTGGCATTTTGCCAGAAATCTCCAGTTTTATTGAAGTCCAGAAAATAAATAGTATGTGTAGTCACATGCTTTCTCCAAATGTTTGGCTCAACTATATAGATTTTAGTGATTTTTGCCAATTTTATTATTATTTTTAAAGTATTTGCATCTCTGTTTCTGTTGTTTTTAGAAATTGGTATATATGATGCCATTATTTCTGTTGTTATAACAGCTGGGTTTGAATTCTAGGTGTGCTTTTGCTAGCTATCATCATGGCCAGGTAATTTGGTTTCTGTAAATTTCACTATTTTAAGTGGAAAAGCCCTAGAAGTTCATGGCTGTATAGCAGAGAGGGTGATGTTAAGAACCAAATAAGCTAATACACCTATAATCTCTTGTCATTTATATATGTTATTGCTAGTGTTGATGGCAGTATCATGCTTAATGATTTTGTAAGACTCTGGGAACATGGCTGAAAAGGTTTATTGCTTTCAGTTCAAAGAGATATTCTCATTTTGGAAGAATTTTCTTCCAATTCTGGGTTTTTATTTCTTTTTATTTGTTCTTTATTGCTTTTTGCATCCTGTCCGTGATGTATTCCCTGTCATTTTCTGTACTGCCAGTTTGGAAATATCCCAGTGTATATCATTCTATAGGTTCAACCAGATTTTGATGATAGCTATTTTGTTGGATGAGGGCTATTCCATTGATTTGTTACATGTTGCATAGGGATAGATACCTGGAGACACATATTTGTTAACTTACTGGATAGAGCTTGCACTTGCAGGTGGTGGTTTACACAGTGGAACATCATTTTCAACTCTCTGGTTGGGAATATTTCAAAGCATTTCCGTGATATGAGTTAGTTCTACACATTTTATTCCCTTATGTTTAACTTTTTACAACCTGGTTGGATTTCACTTAACTCCATTTATGTTTCATACTGTCTTGCTCTGTTTTCCCTAAGTAACTACTAGGCAATTTTGTTATGTAATATAACTTGAAATTGAGTCCCTTTCTCAAACTGTATTTCTCTTCTCCTCTGGAACCAAAAATAAATAAATAAACAATAGAATAATAACTGGAAAATTATAAGAGTTTTGATTAATTTTCTATATTTCTTCATTAGCACATGAAAATAAATTAGTGATTTGCAAGAGGATTTTCTGGTGCAGTCTTTAAATATAAAAATTACGTCATTCACACAAAATGTTTGCCTAGAAAAGAGATCAATGGACCCCTTTTCACTTCAATGTCACTTCAATGGTAAATCTATACACTTTAACAGTGTAACTGCTATTCTATAAATTTATTATGGGAAAATTAGCAAGGATTCACATATAGATTCATGCATAAGTATGTCCATTGAAATATTTTTATAATAGGGGTAAATTGGAAACAAAGCTAATAGTCCATATTGGGAAAAAGATTAATTTATTATGGATTGATCATATAACTTAATGTAATATTTCCATTAAAATATTCATTGGTACATGTTTAGAATATATTATAAAGGCTATAATGGTATAAAATTATATTCAGTATGATTCAAATATATAAAATATAATACATATGAGAAACTGGATGGAAATTAAAAAAATGCTAGTTATAGATACCATCAGAGAGTGACAATACAGATTATTTTATATATTACTTATATTTTCCCCTATACTCTCAATTTCTATAATAAATGTGTGAGAGTTTAAAACAGGGCAATTATCATTAATTAAAATCCAAAATGCAGTAGGATTATTTTTTCCTTCTCTCATATGTTATGATACTTTTTTCAAAGACAAAAATTCCTACAAAAATACAAGAATAATTTTTCTCTTGAATGTTCTGATAATTTTTTTCAAAGATAGAAATTATAATTGAGTTAGATACTATTAATATAAATTTTATAGTCTCTTATTATCTCATAAACATATATTGCAGAGAAGCAGTGTGTACTAAAATCAAAAGACTAGGCAATAGTATATATCATTAAAGAAATCATGATGATATTCATTGTAGAGTTCCACATTGCTATACAAAGAGGTTGAGGTTTCTCATGACATATAACCAGTGAGCAGTAAAGGCCTCTAAATATTCAAATAGAAGTGGTTTTGCATGACCTTCCAAATGCCATTGTATATATAATACATCAATTGTACTTCAGTCATATTAGACAAAATATACACTTGGAAATGCTACAGTAGCAGTAGGAAGAATTGGAGGTATGGGAAGTTGTGTATTTGTTCACTTAGTCTTTCACTTTTTTAAAACACATATTCATAATCCTCTGCTCCAGCTACTGCATTGTTGATTGGAACTGGAATCTCTATTTCTTTTGTTGTTGTTAATCTTCCCCTGAGGATACTTTTCCATTAATTTTTTTAGAGAGATTAGAAGAGAGGGGAAGAGAGAGAGAAATATAAACACTGATGTGAGATGAGCACATTGATTGCTTGCCTCTTGCACATACCCTGACTGGAGCCAGGTATTGAGCCTTCAACCCAGTTACATGCCCCTGTCTGGAATTGAACTAGGACCCTTCAGTTTGTGTGCCTATACTTATCCACCGAGCCAAACCAGCTAGGGCTAGAGTTCTTATTTCTTCTGACTACCCTTATTTATAATAATAAAAGCATAATATGATAATTAGACTGGACATCCTTCCAGATGTCCTTCTATCCTTCCTGGGTGAAGCCGCGACTCCAGGGAAGCCTGAGTCCCAGGTGTCTGCCAGCAGTTGGAGGGAAGCCTGGGTCCAGGGTGCCAGAGGGAAGCTGGTGCTGGCAACTGGGGGAAGGAGGACCTACTCTTGCACAAATTTCATGTATTGGGCCTCTAGTTTTACTAATATACCAAAATGTTACCTGGTGTTTTTATTTTTCTCATATTCATGAAACTTATTTGATACTAGAGGCCTAGTACATGAAATTCATGCAAGGGGGTGCTGTGTCCCTCAGCCCAGCCTGCATCCTCTCCAATCTGGGACTCCTATCAGGGTCAGGCCTAAATGGGGCAGTCAGACATCCCTCTCACAATCCAGGACTGCTGGCTCACAACTGCTCACCTACCTATCATCCTGATTGCTCCTAACCACTTCTGCCTACCAGCCTGATCACCCCCTAACCTCTCCCCTGCCAACCTAATTGATGACTAACTGCTCACCTGCCAGCCTGATTGCCCCTAACTTCCCCTGAAGGCCTGGTTACCCCAAACTGCCCTCCCCCCTGCAGGCCTTGTGCCCCCCAAACTGTGCTCCCCTGCAGCCCTTGTTCCCCCTCCAACTTCCCTTCCCTGCAAGTCTGGTCTCCCCCAACTGCTCTACTCTGCAGACCTAGGTTCCTCCCAACTGCCCTCTCCTGCAGGCCCAGTCACTCTCAACTTTCCTCTTCTGCTGGTCGGGTCACCCTCAACTGCCCTCCCCTGCAGGCATGGTCCCCCCAGCTGCTCTATCCTGCAGGCCTGGGTCCCCCACAATTTCCCTTCCTGCAGGCCCAGTTGCCCCCAACATTCCTCCTATGCCAGCCGGGTCACCCCTAACTGCCATCCCATGCAGAGATGATCACCCCCAAATGCTCTCCCTTGCAGGCCTAGTCTCTGCCAGCTGCCCTCCCCTGCTGGCCTGATTGCCTACAACTGCCTCTCTTACAGGACCAGTCCCTCCCAACTGCCTTCCCCTGCTGGCCATCTTTGACTACATGGGGGCAGCCATCGTGTGTGTTGGAGTGATAGTCAATTTGCATATTAGCCTTTTATTAGATAGGATGGATGTTATTATCATAGTTTCGTTTTTAAAGTAGGTGAGATAAAATGGTTAACTATATTTATTTAATTTGAAATTTTTATTGTTATTTTTTGTTAAAGATATTCTAAACAGGTCAACATCTGATCTTGAAAAAATGATATTCATAGACAGTCACCTACATTACTGCATTTTTATTTTTTCATTTTATTTATTGGGAACCTATTATGTGTTTGGGTCTATTATAGATGCTGATTGTATGGAAAATAAAGGTTATTTCTCTGCTTAAGGGTCTTTATAATGGAGATAAATATGTTAATGAAATTTATAGTGCCGTGTTCATTTCCCTTTGGATAATTACATTTAAAGAGATTTTCTATTTATTTTAGATCAAACTGTTAGCATTTTCTAGGCCAAAAGGGAAAAAAAATCATAGGATGATTCTACATGTCTAGAAAGGGATTCTTATGACCTCATTTGTCTTTTTGTATTAACTATGTATATTTCAAGACAGTATATAGTAAACCAAATATGAAAGTTCTTTATGTGGGTCCTAAGTAAATAGACACATGAAATCTATCATTTTTAACACATGAGAAAACACTATAAAAAATCCATAATTTCCACTCTTTTTCTACTATTGTGAATATGTTGGGTCAAAGGTAGCATATATGTGGTATTTCAAGATGCTGAGAGGTAACACTAATCATTGTCTGATAAAAATTATTTGTGTTTGGTGGGCAAAGGGCATATCCAGTTAGCTGACTCTAATATTTTGATAGATACTCTGAAAGAACAAAGTATTAGGATAACTTTAGAAGAATAAAGCTAACTTAATTTACCTGCTTTTTAGTTCTATACAACTAATTAAGGGATTCATTAATTATATGCCATATCACAGTACAGCTGGGAAACTGAGAGATTAATAAAGCTTCTCAAATGTATCCTTCTTGAAAAAAATCAAAACACCCACAAAACTCAATAGTTTGCTTGCTTATTTATTTATTTATTTATTTATTTATTTATTATTTTTAGTCCTCACCTAAGGATATGTTTTTATTGGTTTTAGAGAAGAGGAATAGAGGAAAACTTTGTTGTAAAAGAGAAACATCTATTAGTTGACTCCTGCACTCACCCTGATGAGGAATCAAATATAATCCACAACTCTTTGGTACATGGGACAATGCTTCAACCAACTGAGCCATATCAGCCAGGGCTTCATTTATTGTTTATTTATACATAGATTCTCTAGATTTAGTCCTAATTCAAAAAAATGTATACTCATGCCAAGTTTGGCAAAGAATTTAATATAGTGAATTTCAGAAATAATAAATAAGCAAACATACATATTTTCTTTAAAAAATATATTTTATTGATTTTTCACAGAGAGCAAGGGAGAGGGATAGAAAGTCAGAAACATCGATGAGAGAGAGACATCGATCAGTCGCCCCCTGCACACCCCACAGTGAAGATGTGCCCGCAAGCAAGGTACATGTCCCTGACCGGAATCGAACCCAGGACCTTTCAGTCCACAGGCCGACACTCTATCCACTGAGCCAAACTGGTCTCGGCCATATTTTCTTATTTGTGGCTTTTCTTTTGAGGACTCCAAGTCTCTGATTTGATTAAGAAGTAGGAAGATAAGATATATTGACAATGTAAGAATGTCCTATAGTTTGTTTTTGATGAAAACAAATATATATGTTTTGTCATTTAGACCACTAACTTTACTATTCAAATAATTAGTAAGTTTAGACTTGATACCAATTGTTTTCACTTAGAAACCTTGTTGCTCTAGATTCAGATTTAGATTTTGATGTTATATGTTGTGCTAATTAGAAAATTTCAAGCAAAGGAGCCAAAATTGCTTTTAAGTACTCTACTATTTTTACATTCCTTTATCAAATATAGTCATTCCACACTGGCATCATTTAATAATATTTCAATAAGGTTTTTTAGTAGTTTTAGAAAAAAACAGAGTGATTTTATTTCTGTTTTAACCTTTACTTATTCACCATATTATGTTTGGTACACATCTTTTTAACTTTCTGGGTCATTTACTAATCTGTAGTATACAGTAGTGGCCCAGTGCATGTAATTTGTGTACATTAAAAGGGAGTTAATTAGAAGAAATATTTTAATATTGCTATTCCATCCCCTGGCCCAGCACTGGGCAGGGAGGCGGCCTCACATCTTGTGATGGCAAAAGTCTCCACCCACCATTCCTGCAAGTCCCCACCCACCCATGCCTGCCTTGCACGCAACCTGCTACTGTTCGGTAATTACAGTGTTATGGCGTGATGGCCATTTGCATATTAGCCTTTTATTATGATGATGATATCTGGCCCAACTTTTTGATTATTACGTATGCTAAATTCCTAGAAATGTAATCACCCAGCCCAGGAGCCTGAATATTTGCTACATTTTTTTAAACTGTCTCCAGAAATGCTGCCCTCTATATTCCAGAGCAGTGCTACAGGTGTCTGTCTCATCACACCCTCTCCTGTACGGAATACTTTGATTTTTAAAATGTTCCAGGTATCTTTCCTTTAATGACTTGATTACCTTTGAAGTTAACTTTTCTCATGTATATTAGTTACTTTATTTCTTTTTAGTTCAAGGTCTTTGCTTGGACATATTTTTCTTTGATTAATCCTATTTCCTTTGAGTTCATGGGAAGCAATAGCAGCTTCCATGGAGGAAGGTGGGGGGATAATGGAAGGAAAGTGGTACTAGACCAGATGTGTTTGTTAAAGATAAAGCCATGTTGGTGGGGTCAAGTCAGAGAAGGTTGAAGGTGATCAGGCATGCAGGGGAGAGCAGTTAGGGGGATCAGGCTGGCAGGCAGGTGAGCGGTTAGGAACCAGAGATCCTGAGGGATTGCAGATTAGAGAGAGTGCAGGCCAACCTGAAGGGATCCCCTTCCTGTGCATGAATTTTGTGTGCCAGACTCTTGTCTATAAAAATAAAAGCATACTATGCTAATTAGACTGTTCAGCTGAACAACCTTCTGGATGAAGCCGAGGCTGCAAGGGCTGAGTCCCTTGCACAAATTTTGTGCATCAGGCCTATATTATATTTGTAAATGTTATATTTAAAAATCAAAATATAACCAGGGAATTTACATAAACAATTATATATATGAAAATATATATAAATTTGGAAATAGAACACCAAATAGAGCACTAAATCACATGTTCAAATTTTGCCCACTTGCTTTTTTTGTACAATATTATTAAAATACTGTGGCATTAAGCAACTAAAAATTAATGAAGGTAATTTTAAAGCAGGGCTGAATTCTATTTTTTAAATGTACATATTTTCTTACTAATCTGTTTTTTTATTGTATTAGGGCAAATTTTATGACCCACCAGTATAGAAATTAGTTTTTTATATATATTTATTGATTCCAGAGATAAAGGGTGAGGGAAAGAGAGAGAGAACCATCAATGATGAGAGAAAATTATTGATTGGCTACTTCCTGCACGTCCCCTACTGGGCATCAAGCCTGCAACCTAGGTATGTGCCTTTGACCAGAACCTGGGACCCTTCAGTCCTCAGGCTGATGCTCTATCCACTAAGCCAAACCAACTAGGGCTAGAAATTAGTTTTATGAAATTTATAGAAAGTCCTTGGCTTTTGACTAGGTGGTAAATACGATACAGTGCCATGTAAATGTGCAGAGCTAAAATAATGACCTTTTCTGCAAGAAATAAGTATGCTTAATTAGTACTTTAATAGGATACAGTGTCTAGCAGAGAAAACCCGGCCACATCATTTTGCCTTTCATTTTGAGCCAGGTTTTCTAAACAGCAGTGTTTTGTTTTTTAGTTCTCCAGATTAAACTTCAGGTGATTGACAATTTAATACATATTTTAAATATGTAATCAGCTTTGCCTCTGTCCCTGCAGACTAGTCAATGATTAAAATCTACTGTTTCAACTTTGAAGATAGCTTTTTCTTAATGATTTTATTCTTTGTATTTACTTGTATTTCTTAACACTGTCCATTAATACCTGACAGTTTAACTACTTTGTTCTTTAGTTTCAAACACCTTAATCATCGATTTTTTTAATTTTCTGTTTTCTTTGTTAATGTCATGTAATTTTTTTGTTCTTCACATCACACCATATTGCGCTACATGCATGTAAGTTTTTTAAATTTGTTTAGTTTTCACCCAAAGTATTTACTACCTTCCCCACTTGTTGTTTCAACAGTTATTCAAATGATATATAATGGTTGAGTTGGCCTTTGTATTTACTTTAGTTTCAATAATTTAATTATCTTTTCTGATTTTTAGCCAATGATAAAAGTTGTTCATATGCTCACTCCATCTGTACTGAGGATCTAATAACAAGTTCCAAGTATACAGGAATTATCATTTTAATATTCAGATGCTGTATTGGGAAGATATATATATAAAAATATATATATGCACAAAATATTATATATATGCATAAAATTAGATGTAGCAGTGAATAATAAAATATATGCTTTGTTTGTATCACATATCTTCAAATATCTATGCATGACATCTATTTGTATTCTGGCAGTTATTTATATGCTAGCAAATATACATTATGATATGCTATTCATCTGGAAACTGTTTTGAAAAGACAACATTCTGTTTTGATGTTATAAAAGACAATTTTTATAAAGCCCACTTTCATAAAAAACTGACTTACTTGAATTTGTGCATTTTATACTGAATTATTTTTTATGTTTGTATGTTTAAAATAATTATAAATATATATATATATTTTTTCTGTGTCCATAGAGCTATAACTCCTGCCCTGCTGCCTTGGAAAAATATCTTTAACCACCACCACTCCCCCGCTATAAAACACTTAGATTTCTCTTCATTTTAATAAATAATTTGTCAGATACAGTAATCAGTTATTATAAGAGCAACATGTGGGATTAGTAAATAAAAGATAAATACTTTGCATAAGCTTGACTAATAGTTCCTAAACCATGATGCAGTCTTACAAAATGACATATTTTAAGCCTTAACCCTCTGATAGCTTTGTGCTTAAATCAGGATTGTTTGAGAAGCTGTAAGAGCATGATTCTAGTAAAGGAATTCCACCTCCCCAGAGGTGGCCACATTCTAATCCCTGTACTCTTTGACTATGTTAACTTACATAGCAAATAGGACTTTGTAGATGTGATTAAGTTAAAGATTTTGAGTTGAGGAGATTATTCTGGATTAATACATATCCTGGGTGGGCCTAATATATAATCACAGGGTTCTTAAAAGAGAAGGAGGAAGACAAAGAGCCAGAAAATGAAATGTAATGATAGAAGCAGAGGAGAGAGAGAGGAGGGTGGGGGAAAGAGAAAGATAGAATGAATTTGAAGGTGCCACACTGCTGATTTTGAAAGTTCAGTGGGAGGGAGCCCATGACCCAAGAAATGTAGGCAGCTTGTAGAATCTAGAAACATCAAGGAACTGACATTTTCATTACCCCGCAGAAGACACTCAGACTTGTAGACACCTTAATTTTTTTTTTTTAGCCTAGTAAAACTCTAATTTTTACTCTGACTCTAGAACTGTGAGATGATGAGTCTGTGCTGTTTTTGTGTTTGTATTTGTATGTTGTTGTTGTTGTTTTTTCTAATTCTCACCTAAGGATATTTCCTCCATTGATCTCCAGAGAGATTAGAAAGGAGTGGTGGGGTGGGACAGAGAAAGAAACATCTATGTGAGAGAGAGATATCAATTGATTGTCTCCCTAATCCTCCTTGACCAGGCCCTGGGAGAGAACCTGCAACCCAGGTACTTGCCTTTGACTAGAATTGAACCCTCTGACTTTTAGGTGCACAGGCTGACGCTCTAACTATTGAGGAACACAGGTCAGGGCCTTTTATGCTAAATTTGTGGTCCTTTCTTACAGCAGCAGTAGGATGAGTCATTTGACGATACCCTGCTTCCATTGCTTGAGACAATAAACTCCTGTTGGATTGGGTAACTTAATCTATGCAAAGGATTTTGGAATATTGTTTGACATAAGTTGTGTAACAGTGTTAGGTATTATAATGTTATTTTAATTAAATTTATCTAATGTACATGTGTATCTTAATAGGAAAAAAATACTTATACTCATAATTCTAAAAAATCATGTCTTTCATTTGTCCCAAATGTACCTTTTGGTCCCCATTATCATCAGTCAATGTCAGAGAAAATAACCTAAAATAAACTAATCTGGTCAATTATGTATATATGTGCAACAAAATTCAGATTGATTCAAAGTAGAAATGATTAAGTCAGGTTATTGTAAAGTTGAGTTTCCTTTCTCTCTGAAGATATCCAGGAGACTCCTATAAGAAATGAACATATTAATGCTGAAATGAATGATAAATCAATGATTCTTCATCTAAAGTATATCAGAATGATCTGAGGGCTTGTTAAAACACAGAGTGCTAGTCTGCATCCCCATAGCATTTGATTAAGCAGGTCTAGAGAGACGCCTCATAATCTGCATTTCTGAAAGTTCCAGCCACTGATGCTGATAGGCCAGGGGTTATACTTTGAGAAACACTGTTTTAAATCTATAAGCCATATCAGAACGAATTCTGAGAAAATCATCCGTTTTAAAATTTGTTTTCCTGGCTTCCATTTGAACGACCATTTTGAATAAGAATATCTAATGCTGTCTTAGGCTGGAAGATTTGGACACATTAATACCTATCTGAATATGAAGATTATATATTAACTAGAGACCTGGTGCACAAAATTTGTGAATGGGGGTGTATGTCCCTCAGCCCAGCCTGCACCTTCTCTAATTTGAGACACCTCAAGGGATATCTGGCTGCCTGTTTAGGCCCAATTCTAAATGGGCAGTAGGAAATACCTCTCACAATCCAGGACTGCTGGTCCCAACTGCTCGCCTGCCTGCCTTCCTGATTGTCCCTAACTGTTTCTGCCTGCGAGCCTGATCACCCACTAACAATTCCCCTGCCAGCCTGATTGGTGCCTAACTAAACCCCTGCTAGCCTGTTTGCTCCTAACTACCCACCCCTGCAGGCCTGCATCCCCGCCTACTGCCCTTCTCTACAGGCCCGGTCACCCCCAACTTCCCTCCTCTGCCAACCTGTCACCACTAACTGCCCTCTCCTGCAGGCTTGATCACCTCCAAGTGCCTCCCTTGCAGGCCTGGTCCCTCCCAACTACCCTCCCCTGGAGACCTGATCTCCCACAAATGACCTCCCTTGCAGACCTGGCTCCTTCCAACTTCCCTCCACTGCTGGTCATCTTGTGGTGTCATCTTTTGTCCACATAGGGACTGTCATCTTTGACTACATGAGAGCAGCCATCTTGTGTGTTGGAGTGATGGTCAGTTTGCATATTATTCCTTTATTAGATAGGATAGTAGATTTGATTTCCTATTGGAGACATTAAGAGTTGCTTTTAAATGTCACATGGTTAAGTAGTTGATTGAAAACAAAAGGGGTTATGGATTTTTATTAGGTACTCCTTAATACTGTACTACTCCTTTGTTCAGAAATATCTACCCTCCTTGATTTTCAGGCTAAACTCACTCTTTAATAATTACTTTTAATCTCATTTCTCTCTTGGGTGCCTTCTTTGATGCATAGGAGTTTTTCTGCTTTTAAGACTTCTAACGTATAAAATATACTTCTATGTATACAATGGCCAACTTGAAGTTTAATTTACTATTTCTACATTGATTCCCCTTTATTTGTCTTTATACTTCCAGCAACTAGCTAAGTGCTGGAAATGGCAGATACTATATATAAATGTTAGATGCATGATTAAGTAAATAACTGATATTTAGTGTGTTGTGATAACTTCTGACCTCTGTTAGATCAAAAATATATGTATATAAATCTCTATAGAAATTTTATATAGAGAGATAATTCATATAAATTAGAGATTATATATATATATAAAATAGAGATTTTATATGTATAAAAATATTACATAAATGGAGATTATATATGAAGATTATATATAAACTAGAGGTTCCACCCTTTTCCCACTTTCTCTTACACCCAGGTCTCTTCAGGCCCAGTCTGTTTTATTTCCTCAGTCTGAGAGAGGCTCCAAGATCGAGCTGGGAGGGAGGGAAAGAAAGGGAGAAAAGGCTGTGGCATCGGTGGGCGCTCTGTGTGTCTGTGCCTGTGTGCGGTTGTGAGTGAATGTGAGTGCTGACCCTGCCTTCCCTCCCCTGTCCATATCTCCGCTTCCACAAATCCCCACCCACCAGATCCTGCTGTGCACACAGCCTGGGCATTAGGTGGAGCCTCCAGTCATTGTGGATATGATGAACCCAGGGCTTTTATATATTAGGATAAATAAAAATTATATATGAATACATATATAAAATAGATTTATATGTAGAGATTATATGTACATATATACATATAGATATAGATATAAAGAGAGAGATCTATATATCTATATCTATCTATCTATAAAAAGAGAGTGAGAGAGAGGTAGATAGTTAGGTCTGATGGCTATTAGTATGCTCCTTATCAATGCTAAGACCACTATTCAGTATTACTTATTTAAGAAACATTATCTCACCTTAATGGAGTTTCCATGATGAAGCCAATACCCCAAAGTAGTTCACAGGTTCTTCTTAGAAATTCAAAATACTTGCTTATCACCTTCTTTTCTATCATGAATAGCTGTGAAGGGTTCCTGAAAACCCTCAGATTCTTGTAAAACTTTGTAGCTGTTTGTATGTTCTATATATAGGCATTGTGTACTTTGAGGGAGAACCATCTTAGCTATTGCCTATTATAAGATTTTGAGTGAATTGCTGGCATTGCATTATTTTTATTTCTATATATATTGTGGTTTGTTTTGTTGCATTTAGAATACTTTATCAACTATTTTAGCTTGATAGAGGCTGAGCCTTGAAAAACTATTTTTGAGAATCAGTTTGTTGATACAGCATGGATATGCATAGATTTTGTTTGCATTCAAATACATTCACTGACAGCAATAACTCAGATTACAAGCACATTTTGATTTCTACAATTGTGTTGATTGTTTAGAACAGTCCTTTCAGGCTCATTTAGTAGGCCATGAGAGTTTGTTTGTAGTACTATTGCAGTAACTAGGAAAAGGTATCTGTAACTCACAAAATGTAAGTGCCCAGCCTATAGTTAACATGCACTGAATATATTAGAATACAGTTGACTCTTGAACAATGTGGTGGAGTTGGGATGCCAACCCCTACCCCATAGTAAATTCTCCATATATAACATTTGATGCAAGTACAGTTGTCCCTTGGTATCTACAAGTGATTGGTTATAGGATTCACCTTCCACCCTCCCAGAAGCTCAACTCCATGGATGCTCCAGTTCCTTATATAAAACTAGAGCTCTGGTGTACAAATTCATTCATGGGTGGGGTCCTTTGGCCTGGCTGGCTATCCAGGCCTATTTGAGTGGGCCAGCTGGGGAAAGGGACCCCAAGAGGTTGGTCAGCCGACCCCCTGATCAGGGCCTATTGGGAAGGCTGGCTGGCTGTGGGAGTGCACTCACCACCAGGGGGAAGCTCCTGCATTGACTATCTTCCCCCTGGTGGTCAGTGTGCATCATAGCAACCAGTCATTAGCAACCAGTCATTCCAGTCTCTGGTTGTTCCATCTCCGTGCACCTTGAAAGGAACTGTGAGACCTGAGACTACAGTAGGCCCAGAGGCGGGTCTTGGCCCATTCTCCAAGACCTTGCCCAGCCCTCCCTCCACGGCCCCGGTTCTCTGTCTTCCGGCAGCCTTGCTCCCACCACCACTGTTCCCACACACGCATGGCACCAGCCCCGTTTGTAATGGCTGATATTGTGGAGAGATTTGTGCAGGCTCCAGCAGCAGGTGCAATTGGGGCTGGCACTGCCAGTGGGTGTGAGTGGCAGCTGCTGCTCTGATTGCCCCATAGGAGCAAGAGGAATTGGAGAGGCTCTGGAAGCAATCAGCAGCCACCACTCCCACCTGCTGATAGTGCTGAATGATTGGGACTGGCTCTGGGCACCAGCTGTGGGTGTGAGCAGGCAGGCAGGATGTGCAACACTGGTTAGGACTGTGGTATGCAGGAGTAAAGAATTTTCAGTAATCATCAGAGGCTTGCACTGATGACAGTGACTGGTGCCCCCCACCTTGGTCTGGTATCCTTGCTCAGCTGCTCTAACGCCCACCGTGTTCCACATATGCCCCCTAGTGGTCCTCACAGGTTATAGCGACCTGTTTTTTGTTTGTTCCAGTTCCACACCATTTGATCTATTTGCATATTAGATTTTTATTATATAGGAAAGATGGTATAGAACAATGAACGAAGTCAGCTCTCCACATCCACTTATTCTTAACTATGGATCAAAAGTCTATTTTTGGTCTACAGTTGGTTGAACCCCAGATTCAAAACCCGGGGATATGGAAGACCGACTGTCTATTGAGTGAAAAAAATCTGCTTACAAGTGGACTGCTGCATTTGAATCCTGAACTGTTCAAGAGTCACCTGAACATTGATAACTGAATTTTATTGAATTATACTCTGAAATGTATCTGTCAGCTGGGCTCTGTAACAAAATGCCATAGAATAGGTGGCATTTTACTTTTCCTATCCATAAGGGTACTAATTCTATGGCAGCGGGGAAGAGGACTTCACACTTATAACCTCATTTAAAAGGAATTTCTTCCCTAAGCCATCATGTTTGGGGATTAGGTCTTCAATATTTAGGAATTTTGTGGAGGAAAACAAATATTCAGTCCATAATAGTATGTGTTTATAATTTATTATTTAGATTTATTAAGATGAAGAAAGAGTGAAAAAACATTAAATATTCTTTTTCTTGACATGTAAAAATGTCTAATACAATTACACATCAAGACATTGTAGCAGGGCAATCCTTATAGTTATACCTCCAACCCTACCTTTTCATTGTTCTAGGTGTTATTTGTAAATCTGTTACCATTAGATAAACCCAATAAAAATGAGCATAAACATTATAAGAGAATTTTCAGGTGTAATGGTTACTAATGAGATAGTAAAATTCAGCCCACAAGGGATCTTTCAGGGAAACTTCTCAGTTCAGTGCCCATGTAAGTATATCTATTGGTAAATGTTTGATAAGGAGTTGAAAAGTGATTAAAAATTTAGTTTGCATCATTAATCCATGGAATGAGAAAGAGGACTTATGTCATTTTCCCCAAGTACTATTTAGTCATCATCATTATGAATATTATTACTTTAATTATGATTTGTAATATAATAATTATCAATAGTATCATTGTTCTGAGCAGTTTTATAAAAGCTTTAATCCTTATCACAAATCTATTAGGTAGATGCTTTTATTATCCTCATTTTACAGATGAGAAATATGAGGTATTAAAAGGTTAAAGAGCCGAAACGGGTTTGGCTCAGTGGATAGAGCGTTGGCCTGCGGACTGAAAGGTCCCAGGTTCGATTCTAGTCAAGGGCATGTACCTTGGTTGTGGGCACATCCCCAGTAGGGGGTGTGCAGGAGGCAGCTGATTGATGTTTCTCTCTCATCGATGTTTCTAACTCTCTACCCCTCTCCTTTCCTCTCTGTAAAAAAATCAATTAAATAATTTGCCCAAAGTCACATAGATAGAAGAAGATTGAGATAAACATAGCCCAGGCCATCGAAGTACTATAGCGTGTAGTTGCCTGAGTGAAGTATCTGACCAAGTAGATGTTTCTGCTGTGTTTCACTCCCCTCTCCATGATACTTGGAAGTGTCCATGATCTTTAAGACCTTTGTCTATTATCATTTTGTTGAGGGTATGGCACTGGACCAAAATATCTCTCCCTGTACTAGCAAGCTAGATCCATTGATTCTAGGTTTCCACATGATATAGTACTAAAATAAATCACAAATAAACAAGCAAACATTTAAAAAAGTATATATTTAAAAATGCTGCTGGTTGGTGTGGCTCAGTGGTTGAACATTGACCTATGAACCAGGAGGTCACAGTTTGATTCTGGTTGGGGCACATGCCAGGGTTATGGGCTCTATCCCCAGTATGGGGTGTGCAAGAGGTAGCTAATCAATGATTTTTTTTCAACACTGACGTTTCTCTCTCTCTCTTTCCCTTTCTCTCTATAATCAGTAAAAAATATATATTTGTAAAAAATAAAAATAGCCGAGACCGGTTTGGCTCAGTGGATAGAGCGCCGGCTTGCGGACTGAAAGGTCCCATGTTCGATTCCGGTTGGGAGCATGTACCTTGCTTGCGGCCACATCTCCACTGTGGGGTGTGCAGGAGGTGGCTGATCGATGTCTCTCTCTCATCGATGTTTCCGACTTTCTATCTCTCTCCCTTCCTCTCTGTAAAAAATCAATAAAATATATTTTTTAAAAAATAAATAAATATAGTTAATCTCACATCTTTTGAATTTTCTGTTTTTCACTTTAAAAGTCATTTTACATTAATACAGTTCTGAGCCCTATTGATTCTTACTTTCTTAACATAGAAGGGAGCCAAGCATATGTCAAACAATTTTATCCATTATATTGAAAAAGTTAACTTTGAGAGTGTTGCTTCTGTCACCAGGTGAGCATCTCTTTTTCACCCTCAAAATGAGAATATACATTTTTTTCATCTTTTTTCAAACTATTCAGGTTTTTGCCTTTATACTGTCTTGCTGTTAATTTTCTATTTAAATTAATAGAAATTAAAATTTATATTAAAATATTCTCTGATTATCTAATTTCCTACTACTGTCACTTCTCAGAGGGCAGCATCTCCTATACTGTACATGGTATTGCCTCTACATGTTCGTAAGAAGTTCTTTTCATCCTCATTGCCCATAGTCATTTATCCACCCATTTCTTAAAATTATTATTGTCACACTCATGCCTTATGGCTGCATAGAGTTTGCATGAGAATGGACTTTCATCCTGTTAGATTACTTCTCCTTTAGAGCCTCAGAATTATTTTTCCCTTGAACATGAAGTAGGGTTTAAGGTGCTGAATGAGCAGTTGAATCATCTAAGTAAATGTGAGAGAGGGATGTTTTAAGTAAGTTAAATCCACAGATCATGACCCAAATTTATTTTAACTAATCATGAACTCAGTGCTACAGCTTTTAGCAATGCTGTGCCTATTTATTACAACTGAGCGTTTTATTTTACAATTTCATTTCATTATTCCCTTCTCTTCCTCTTCTGAAAGTCCTGAAGAGTACAAATTTTACTACAAAAAATAAAGCAGTTGGAAAAATCCCATATGTGTGTGAACAATAGTTCCTAAACAAGCAAAGTAAATTAAAGCTACTGGCTCTTCATAGTGCTTAATAGATTGTTGTACTGCGTGCTTTGGGTTCTGTCCTGCAGCATGCTGTTAAGGTAGAGTAGAAAATGCCCTGTCTTTGGAACATGACTAATTTATTTGAATGTTGACTGCCATTTACTAGGTATGCTACTTTAGGAAAGTAACTGAACTTCTAATTTGACTTCTGACTGTTTTCTCAGACAAAATAAGGAAAATAACAACTACATTGCCAGCCTTACTCTATGGACTGGTTAAAATAATCCACATTAAGTACCTATACTGCATTTAACAAATAATTATCCTATAGCTATTTTGCCATTTTAACTATTGGATGATAGCTTATATATTCTGGTCGTTGTTCAGGAATTTTGTTCTTTTTGCCTCTGAGCATTTTATGGGTGAGGGATAGGAAAATTATTTGGTGTTTCCTGACTCCGGGGAGTGATGTTCAGTTTTTGAAGCATAATGTCATAAGTCATGTTTGAGAGAGGCTTTGAGGCAAAGAAGAATGAAAACCTATAAAACAATTGAAATACATAAAGTCCTACTAAATGGAATGCTGAGGATACCGTAGAAACTTTAATGCTTTCTGGAAAATTGGGGCAATGCTATAGATAATAGCTATAAAGCTCTAAGTGTGCATTATTGTATAACTCATCAATTCTACTCATTGTGTACCCTAGGGAGACTTGTCCTCATATGCACAAAGAGATGTGTGCAAGAACATTCTTAACAATGTCATTTAATAGGAGAAAAATAAAACAGTGTGTCCTTCTCTAGCTATGTAAGCACATTGTAGTATATTCATACACAATAGGGAAAATGTATGAAGTAAAATTGTGGTATTAGCATTGATAAATTTCACAACATAAGACAGAATAAAAAAACTATATGTAGACGGATGCATGCAGCAGGGTATATTTGTTTTAATATGTCAAAACAGTATTATATAAGTATACATTATACATGTGTATCACACATATATCCTAAATAATAAATAGGTAATATGCAAATTGATAATCACTCCAACACATACGATGGCCGCTCCCCTTTGGTCAATGGTGGCCACCCCCATGTGGGTGCAAGATGGCTGCCAAAAAATGGCCAGCAGGGGAGGACAGTTGGGAGAGACAAAGCCTGCAAGGGAGGGCAGTTGGAGGCAATCAGGCCTGCAGAGGAGGGCAGTTGGGGGTGATCAGGCTGGCAAGGGAAGGAAGTTAGGGATGACCAGGCCAGGAGGGGGGATGGCAGTTAGGGGCAATTGGCTCAGCAAGAGAGCAGTTAGGTGCCAATCAGGCTGGCAGGGGAATAGTTAGGGGGTGAGGTTGACAGACAGAAGTGGTTAGGGGCAATCAGGCAGGCAGGCAAGCAGTTGGGAGCCAGCAATCCTGGATTGTGAAAGGGATGTCTGATTGGAGAGGGTGCAGGCTGGGCTGAAGGATACAACCCCACCCCCATGCTCAAATTTTGTGCACTGGGTCTCCAGTAAAAGCATAATTTATTCATGAAAATAATTAATATGAAACTCAGGATAGTAATTTTCTTTGTGGAGTCAGGAGTGTGATTATAGAACTAGAAATGTCTTATCTCTTAAACTAGTATTATATAATTATTTTAAGTATTTTCTATATCTAAAATATGTAATGAAACAATGTAATACATGTCAATTATAAATGTACAGTAAAAAGTAAGCCTTTGTAACTTGCTCATTGTTTATGCAATGTTCTTTATTTTACTGTCATTTTCTTAGAATTTATCCTTTCAAAATCGTATTATTTTTATTCTAATTTTTTTTAAATTCTATTTTATAGTTATTGGGTGACATTTTATTATCAAATTTTAGAAGTCATCCAATTTTCACTTCTAATAACCTATCTCTGTACTTCTTTCAACCTAATTATTAAACAGTCAGAGGTGTCAGCCTGTGATATTGAATGACATAACTTACTAAGGCAAGAGTTTAAATATTTGGCCATTTGAGTGATGTCTGATATATGGTAAATGTTCAAGAGCTGAACTTAGGTAACTAAAATGAGGAAAATTATTTTAATTTTATTGTCAGTCTTCATTATAGAGGACTTGCATATGATCATTTTATATATTGAGCAAATCCTCTTGCTGGTGTGGCATTCCAGCTGCAACTTTGACCTTCTCATTGTTACACAGGGCTCCCAGGTAGCAGTCAATAACTTACTACAAGACCTTCATTATATGACCTTACCTTTTCCTACTACTTTTCCTTTGACTTAAAAATTATTGTTTGGCTAATTCAAACATAAAAAAAAGAAAACCACACATCCAATTGCCCCCTTTTTAAATCTGTCAGAAAATAACATATTGAAGGCTTATTATTTTAAAAGGTTGCCTTACAGAAAGAGATAAAGAAATTAACATATAAAGTATTAAACTATTTCTTTATTACACATACTTATTTTTTTCTGTATTTCAAAATACTGAGTTTTTAGCCCTATGTATGGAAACAATATGGCAAAATATGCTAATCTTTTGGTCATTTCAGATCAAATTCCTTCAACTGCTTATCTCTGAAGAGTTGGTTGTCTTTTAGATCTCTCTACTAGCACAAGTAGGTTTGTATGTCACAGATTTTGTTCAAAGTAATTAAAAAACGGGCTCTTTCTTGATATAAAATCCAAGAGTCATAGGCCAACTATGTATCACCTCATACAATGGAAGAACAAAGAGGGAAAATTCTCCAAGATGGGGTGAAGGGAGGGGGCACAATGATACATTGGTAAAAAAGATCATTTCAACAGTTCTTTAAGCCATTGTATTGTTTTTTTTCCCCTGAGTTTTCATTAAATAATATATAAAATTTAAATTCATACTTCTTGCTAGCATCTAAGAGCTGCTATTTCTGATATGATACCCTGGCTGCTGCAGTTGTTGAGGCCTTAATGGCTGGATTACACTCATCCAGAAGGTATCTTTCTACATTTCACTGGCAGATATTCATCCATTCACACATTCATTCACTTATACATTCATGCATTTGGTCATTCATTTTATTAACATTTTTATACATCTACTCTGTATCTTGTAATTATTTTTCTTTAGAAGCTAACAGGAATTGAAATAAATATAGAGACAAACAAATTCATAACAACAGCAAGTGCCTTAATTGATATAGTGATGTGAAGACTCAAGATGATTTCTGCCTGTCTTTGTTTATGGATCCTAGAATTTATACTTTTTATGTAGCTTTTAATTGTATTATGTATTTTAACTTTTCTTTTACTCACCAAATATCATATGCTTTAGTTTTGAATCTCCTCTACTTTTTAAAAATTTTTTGATGGGTCTTTGATTTGGCCCAGAACACTATAGATTGTAGAATGAACTTGTAATAAATTATTATTTTATTCTATATTAGAGGCCAGGTGAATGAAAATTCATGCACTGAAGGAGGGAATCCCTCAGCCAGCCTGCCCCCTCTCACATTCCAGGAGCCCTCAGGGGCAGGAGGCGACCCAACCATCAGGGGAAGGCGATGTCCCATCATACCTCTGCTGCTGCCACTGCCAGCAGCACAAGCCTCAGTCATTCCTGGTTACCTGAGCTACCATCTGAGGCTTGCCTGCACCTCAGTCTGGCCCTGGGTGGCTGGAGGGCTGAAGGGACTGGGGCACTCTGGAGGCAGGCACACAGGGTAGATCTGGCCTTACCATGAGCCTGCCACCCCAGCAGGGCTGAGGGGACTGGGTGCTGCTTTCTTGTGGCTGTGGGTGCCACCATCTTTGAGGATGGGACACTCAATTAGCATATTCCCTCCTTATTGGCTGTGGGAGCTGCCATCTTTGTGACAATGTGGGGGTCAATTAGCATATTCCCTTTTTGTTAGATAATATGTTTATATCACCACAATGATATCACATCTAAAATTTTTACTACTTTAATTTAAAAAACTTTTTAAAAAAATATTTTTGTTGATTTCAGAGAAGAAGGAAGAGGAAGAGAGAGATAGAAACATCAATGATGAGATGAAATTATGGATCAGCTGCCTTCTACATGCCCCACACTGGGTATCGAGCCTGCAGCCTGGGCCAATTCCCTGACAAGGAACTGAACTATGACTTCCTGGTTCGCAGGCAGATGCTCAACCACTGAGCCATCCCAGTTGGACTAATTTAAAATTTATTCATGGTATGACTATCCCATGAGGATACATGAGAAGGATCTGATCAATAGAGTATGCACCCACTCAGTAAGCATTGATTGCTGTTCATAATATGTACCATTCTACCCCTGAGTGAAATTGAGGAGACTATAGAGAAAGTATATACATAGTCTTTTCCCTCAAGTAGAAGATAAATACATAAACACAATATTAATGTGAAGTGTAAGTGCCTTAATTGTACAGGGCTGCTTACAGGGCTAATCCATTTGTCTTTTAAATGTTTTTCTTAGTTAATATTTATTTTTCCTCCGGCTGAGTGTATTCATATGCTCTTATACAACATGGGTTAATGCATCAAACTGAACTGCCGATTCTAGGCCAGCAGGGATTAATGCTCTGCATATAAAAAAGCTCTCTTTATTCTGCAATACAGGTTGTTGACTCTGTGATGAACTCTCTCTGTCAGTAATTTTGTACTTGGGTAGGCAGTTTTGATCCATGATACCTGACTACCATAATGCTGATGTTGGCCCTAACACAAAGAAACAAAGGGAAAATATTGGGCATAATGTTAAAATGCAAATTTTATATCACTTCCAAGCATATTAGAGCGGTTAAGGAATCAAAGAGTGGATATAGTCAAGTAATTCGGAAATGGTAAAAACTGTTTGCCTTTATGAAAGGGCATCATAAATTCAGTGTAGCTGGGAGTATAATCAATAATTATATGAGTGGTAATCTCGGACATGCTGGGCATAAGAGTGATCTGATTTTCAGAGTTTTGAAAGAACCAAGGGGCAATTGTAAAAAAATGATGTCAGGGTGCCATCTCCATAATAACCTCAGCAAGCATGCCCTGAATCAAGTGTGTGTGGGTAAAGTGCTCTCCAGGTACAGAGAGAAGAGAGGCCTAAGTGGGGAAGGAAGGAAAGGCTGCACTAAGGAGTAAGTTTGGGATGAGACCTAAGACAGCTGTACTCTGTGTGTTTGTGTGTCTGTGTGCGCACGTTCACGCGCGCGTGTGTGTGTGTGTGTTTGTGTGTGTGTGAGTGTGTGTGTGTGTGTGTGTGTTTTGTTGTTGTTATTTTATTTTACAGTCAGCATTATTTTGAGGAGATGCTCGGTAAAGTTAAAACTTTTATGTAACAAATAGTCTCATTGATTTATTGAAGTAGTGGGTAGAAAACACAAGGCTATTTTAATCCCTACTTAATTAGAATCTGCTTGAAGTATGTAACAGTTTTTACCCGTTTCCAGGGAAAGGATGGGCCTCTGTGTACCCCAGTGGGCAGCTTCTTCCATAATAGTGTAATTGAGGCATTATATAATCAGAGGCATTATATAATCCAAATAAATGCATGTTTCCACAAGATAAATATATATATATATGTATTTTTTAATAAAGACTGAGCCCTGGCTAGTATGTCTTAGTTGGTTAGATGTTGGTTGCCCTACTCAGTGAAAGGTTGCCAGTTTGATTTCCGGTCAGGGTCTTTCCAGGTAGGGGGCAAGTAGGAGGCAGCCAATCAATATTCCATTCTCACATTGATGTTTCTCTCTCTCTTCCTCTCCCTTCCTCACTCTGTTAGAAAATTAATTAAAATATCTTTAAAAGACAAACAAAACAAAAATAGAAAAACTGAAATTGGCAATTAATTATATAATTAGTTAATTTATTTAGTAATAAATCTCACAGTACTTTGACATATTTTATCATCCTTTTTTAGTATCCCTAAAATAGGTCAAACAAATATTGCAAATACATCAGGCTTTACAGTATGGTATTCCTATAATTGCTTCAAGGGGTGGACTCCATCTTGTGGCAAGATGTGTTTCAATAAAAAAAAATCTCAGAGCTAACATAATGTGTATTTATAAATTCACATAAAACTATTTTCCAAAATAGTGGTTAAATGAATACAACTACAGCTTCACCATCACTAAATTAATTTTGCAGGTCTTAGGTTTTCAAGCTTCAAAGGAGTAATTTTTTTAAATAATTAAAGTCATGCTTTCTGTGTGCTGAGAAGTATTATAATTTCTTTCATAAATTCATTTGATTATGTCAGTAGAACAGAAGGTTGGTTTTTACCTGACCACATTTGAATAACTTGCTGTGAGACTGCTTAATATACTTTCTCATCAGTTCCTAGATTAGCTGCTAAAATTTGGTTCATAATAATATAGAACATTCACTAATTTGCTTCCTGTGTTTCAAATGGATTGGCCATCAAAGTTAGATGACAAATAATTATTAATTCTTTTTTCAAGTTAAAAAAATAAGCAATTTAGTTTTAAAAAAAGTGATTTTTTTTTTTGTGTGTGTGTGTGTTTGTTTGTTTTTGTTTTGTTTTGTTTTGTTTTGTTTCTGACTCATGGTTAACATTGATTTGTCAGAGATTCTTGGCACTATTTCTGCTGGCTCCTAATCAGTGTATATTCCCCAAGTAAGTAGTTTTTTGTTTACTGAAATAATAAACATATTTATTTAATGATATCTAAGGCAATAAGGAATTCTTCTTAATTATATCAGTAAGTTTAAGATTTTGCTTATAACAAATATAGAATAAAAAAAATCTGTATCCTTTAGAGCTAAAAGAGACCTTGGAGATTTCCTGGTTTATATATTTTACCTTTCAGATAAACTGAAGAACCAGAGTCTTTTTCAAAGTCCTGGATATATCACTGGACTTAATATAATAAGAGAATACCACCTATTTAGATTTTTGATGTTTTGAAAGTCACTTGACTTTTGTGAACTTTTTATTTTCCATCTACAAAATGTCAGGGATACATGTTTATACTTATGTAATAGAACAACAATGGATTAAATCTCAGAAACGCTTATTAATGTGTCCCTTATCAATTTATATATCCTTTTTGAGCCTTGCTTTTCTTGTCGTAAAATGGGGCATGTAACTCACAGAACAATTTCAAATGCAGATGTAATGATAGGAGTGACAGTAGTAATTTTAGAGTTGCTTTTATTCTTCAATGACAACACAGCTATTCCTCTATGTAAGTCTTTATACTTGCATAATGGTCACAAGAGGGGGAAAAAGAAGACACCCCAAAAGGATGATGATCTCTATGAATATCCCACAGAGGCATGGACTCATTCTATATTGGTAGCCTCTGTCCTCCCACACAGCGATTAGATAAGAAACAATCTCACCATTATCCCCCTCTCTTCCCTTTCAGGATCTATCTCTCCCCTATCTTTACTTTCTTGCATACTACACCAAATATGTCAAGTATTGGGGGAAAAATCTCCAAAAGTACCTTCATTGGTTACTGCTTGGTTTGGGAGAGTTTTCAATTCTTTTGCTATTTTGTGTGTGTTGCTTTGAATCACAAATTGATCTGTTCTCTCTTGGTCCTGGTTTTATAAGTATCAAATCACAGGGACATTGAACAAGAATTTACTTAGAATAGAAAATATATAAAAATATTAACTAAAATATTAAAAACTATTTTAGATGAACTGAACATGGTAAACATGATATCATTAGGACTTTTTAAAAGACAAAAGTGGTTAATTGGCATGTGAATGCTAATAGCCCTTTCTTGATGCTTGTATGTTTAATGGCTATCTTCATGTGACTGCAAAATATATCCTGTACATCCATGTGTGTTGGTATATGTAAACTGAAGTGCACAGGAAGGTCAATGGAAAGAACTTTTTAAAATATTGAGCATAAATGTCATTACCTAACTTTAGAAGCAGATGTTATTTTTAAAAGACGATATTTTAAAACTAAGTCTTTCAATTAAGTGATTCTTGCATTGGGAGACAGTTAACAGGTTGAATGAAATTTTGCTTATGGCATCTGTTGCCATTTTTAGTACGTGATTAGTCATTTTCTTTTTCCTGCAAGTATCTGACAGAAACTCAAACAGAAATGAATCATAGTTTCAAGCTCTTGCTTACCTCATCACCACCAAAAGGAGAGCCTGGAAATCATCCCAACAAACCCAAGAACTAAATTCTGAAAAATGCCTTAAGGGGCTTGACAGAAGTATTTAGCAATTTGAAAATTACAGCAATCTGTCAAATCAACTTTTAATGAAAGGTAAGCTATAGCAACTAGGAAATGATGTGGAAAGAGAAAACCCAAGTGAACACCTCCCTTTGAATATTTTAAAACATATTTTCCCATATAAATACTAAGTTGTAATTGGGTTAACTTACATAAAAATAGGCTCATTATTAATCAGGGATTTATTATGCAGATGAGATGAGATATTTTTAAAGCCAGGGTGTTAAGATGTATGGTTCAGCCTATGTGTAGGAACAATAATTTTATTGTATTTGCATTAAAAATATTGAGTTTAAGTTGTTAAGAGACTTTTCTATTTAGGGGACCACATCCTTGCAACTCTGAAATAGTCATAACATTAAGAACATCAAATCACCCATTAATGATGTTTTTTTTCTCTTAACCATATTAATATAGGCAATAGGTTTAAATGTAAGCAGCTACTATTGTATAATAACAGAGTTTGTAGCATTATGTCCTTAAAGTTTGAGCTATGCAAATCTTTGATTTGAAATTCTCTCAAAATTAGATTTGTTTATTGAATCAGTGGAAGCTCAGAACTGAGATTGTTATTCAGTGCCTGTTTACATCTGGACATTGCAGACTTATATTTTATGTACTGTTTCAACACTTTTAGGTTAAGCATTTGGTTAGAGGCTATGCAATCATTTTGCCTTTGAAAGGAGATTGTGTTGGCCAGCAGTTCAGCCTAATATGTGTTTTGGTAAGTCCGGAGATAAAAGTGGAGAGGCCTGCTGCCAGAAGAGCACAGAGCTTTCTGCTAGACCTCTTTGAATGACATTGAAGGTGGAATAGTTCCAGACTCAAGTGTGGCTTTTCTCTGTGGGTTTATGCTTCATCTAACAGGAGACAGGTTGAACTGCAGTTAGGCATTTCTGAAGGTAGAAAGCAGGTTATATTCTCAACATCGTGTTTCTTTTCTGTCTTTAGGAGTCACATATGCCTCTTGTTGGACATTCTGATTTCTGTCTTATATTTAATATAAAAATAAGTGAAGTATATTCTTTGTGGAGCTTGACAGTGAAGCAAAAGAAATTGCTCTTGTAGTAGAGTGAGTAACTGTTAAGCGGAACAAAATCTTTTAATCGGCTAACGTATTCAAAGTTTGCATTTTGTGTTTTTGTTATTTTTTAAGTATATTTTTAATCATTTCAGAGAGGAAGGTAGAAAGAGAGAGAAATCGAAACATCAATGCTGAGAAAGAACAATTGATTGGCTGCCTCTACACAACCCCCACCAGGTATTAAGCTCACAACACAGACATGTGCCCTGACCTGCCTGGGCCAAAGTTTGCATAAAATTTCTGTTTCTTTGTGATAAAATTGTTCAATAGTCTTTTCTTATAGAATCCCTGTTCACCTCTCCACCCCTCCCCCCTAGTGGAAAGCTATTACTATGTCAATACCTATAAAATACCATAAACTTGCATATTTAGTTGCTATTTTTCTATTTTTGCCTCAGAGACTTTCTGTCTTAAGTCATTTAATGTCTAATATATTTACTTAAAATGTACTTTAAAATCAAATTTCAATATATAATCAAATTTTCTAATTTAATTTATCATATGCTCATTGCCAAAATTTGTAAGTTATAAAAAAAAAGAAATAACAATAACTCATGATCCTTCCGCTAGGATCAGCCAACCCCAAATTAACATCAGAAGCCTTTCCATTTATTCTTGCTCTATAAATGTGCTTATATATATACCTAGACTCATCCATGAAGAAGATAGAATTAAGTTAAATAATTTCTACTTAACATTTCACTGTTTTGCTGTGTTTTCATTGTTTTCTATGGTGTTGCAAAATGTATACCAATAAAAAATCCATAGCATAGGATTCCATTACTTATTTCCTTCCTTATTATTGGATATGCTAATTATAATATTACAGTGAACATCTTTGTCTACTTTTTGGAGTATAAATACAATAGCTGGGTCAAAGGATATACATATTTCTACTCACCTTATGAATAATACAACATTGCTATCAAGATATGTTACATAAATTTATACTGTCACTTGTGGTGTATGAGGTTCCCAGTTCCACAAATTCTTTTTAAATAATTTTATGCAACATTCTCCCACCTGGGTTTGACAATTTCCATTGTCACGCAGTTTATTCTTACAATATTCTTGCTAGGTTGATATTATTTGTTTATATTTTATCTTAACTGTATATTTCCAAATATAATGTCTATTTATACTGTATCTTCCCATGATTTTTGTTCTTCCTAATTACCATCTTGCACTTTTTTTGTTCTCTGCTCTCCTGGGTGAGGTAGTTATTTTAGGTATTAAGAAGAAAATTTCATACAATGATTTTTATTTTTGGAATATTTGTATTGTATCTTTCATCTTTTCCATTTTTCTCATGCTTTTAATTTCACAAATCTTGAAATGATATAGGAAGTATGCTGTCAGTACATCTTGATAACACATTTTCTTCTACCAAAATGTTTCATACTGAGCTAGGTTTCAAGGTCCTTTTTACATATAACACATAAATGATGACTGAGACCTCCCCAGGTCAAGAATGTGTGCCTCATTTACTATTATAATACCCTTGCATAGTTGCCAGCACAATGTAAGCATTCAGTGGGTATAGATGAAGTGAATGGATGAATTAATGAATACATGGTTGGTAAAGCTACCCTATACATGCATGAATCATTAGTCATGTATGGCCCTCTCTACTAGGCTTTAGCTTTCCTCTCAATTTCTCTATGAAATGTCCTAGTGTCCTAGTTCTCTGACCAAGGCCGTTTGACTCACTGCTTCAAAACTATAGTCTCTAAATCTCATTCTGTATGTGAAAAAAAAAATTACTTTCCCTCTTAGTTCATTTGAAGGAAAGTTACTATTCCCCAGAGACCATGGGGAAAATAACACAGGTATGCCAAAACAAACCTGTAAAGATAGAAGTAGATAAGATTTTGTACTACAGCTTTCCAAAGTCCAGAGCATCTTGGCTTAGAGGCTTTTATCTTCTTGAAGGCTCTCCATTTCCTCCCACCTTTCCCAAACTCTATCACCAACAACTTGCTTGAAACTACATACATTAAGCTGTTTCTAATTTTGCTTAAGTTTAGCCTTTTCATTTATTATGTTTAATGACTGAGTGGGCTTGGAAAGTTTGAAAATGTTCTGCTCTGAATGCACCCAACATGAACCTGATTTTAGCCTGAGGACTGCTGCAAGGTCCTAATTTCAGAACTATTAGGATTGACACAGCAGGTGTCCAATAGAATGAGATCCTTTCTCATTTAGTTAACCAATTTCTCTTTTTCCTTTAAACAACTCCATTCTCTCTTCAAATGAAAATTGAAGAACATAATGTAATTGGTATACCAGCAATAAAATATAGAATAACAAGGAGATAATTTTCCTCTACCATCCTATCTAATAAAGACCATCACACTCTCACAAAGATGGTGGCACCCATACCCAATAAGGAGGGAATATGCTAATTGACTGCCATACCCTCAAAGATGGCAGCGCCCACAGCCACAGATGGTGGAACCCAATTCCCTCAGCCCTGCTGGGGTGGCAGGTGGGCAGCACGTCTGGGTCCACCCCAAGGTGGGCCTGGCCACTCCATGTACCAGCTTCCAGGTCCCTCAGCCCCTTAGCCCCCAAGCCACCCAGGGCCAGCCTGAGGCTCAGGTAACCAGGGCTGATGTGTCTTGCACTGCCAGCAGTGGCAGCAGCAGAGGTGTGATGAGGGTGTCACCTTTGCCTGATCACCAGGTTGCCTCCTGCCACTGAAAGCTCCCAGACTGTGAGAGGGGACAGGCCGGGCCAAGGGACCCCCACTCCAGTGCATGAATCTTCATGCACTGGGTCTCTAGTGAATTATAAGAAGAGAATAAAGGAAAACCTACTGCCTAAAACTGCATATCCCAAAATTATATATGAAAAATATTTTCATAGGAGTTCAGTAATTATCCCCAGTTCAGTCAACTCCCAGTAAACCCATACAGATTTTAAATACTCAGTTCATATTTAAAAAGAGGAGAGATGACAAATTATAGAAATTACAGAGCACACACACACACACACACACACACACACACACATATATATATATATCCATATATATATATATATTTCACACACACACACACACACACACACATGATGGAAAATATACATAGAAACAGAAGAGAAATATGTATGTGGATAAACTAGTGAATGGGAGGTTTTCCTTGACATATGCAGGTAGGGCTAGCAAAACATGTATAAAGAATAAATGAATAAGAATGTGAGAGAAGAAAGGGAAACTTCTGATATAGAGAAGAAAACAATGAATAATGTATGATGAGAAGACTGGGGAAATATAGACGAAATGAGAAAAACAACATAGGGAAATCACCATAGGATTAAAAAATAATAATGCAGTGATAAAAAAGAATAAGATGAAAAACAAGGAAAAATTCAAACGACTAGAATAAAACAATTATTGGGATAGGCACTATTATTAAAAGTTCTGCATCACCTTAGTTGGTTTGGCTTAGAGGATAGAGTGTGGGCCTGCAGACTGAGGTTCCTGGATTTGATTATAGTCAAAGGCACATGCCTGGGTTTCAGGCTCCATCCCCAGTAGGGGTCTGCAGGAGACAGCTGATCAATGATTCTTTCTCATCTTTGATGTTTCTATCTCTCTCTTCCTCTCTGAAATCAATAAAAATGCATTTTATAATAGTGCTGCATCTGCAAACACAACACAATGAATAATGCTGAAGAGACTGATTAATATGATGAGTGAATTGTTGAATAGCTAAATTAGTAGAGCAAGTCAATCCTATGTCTGATTAATTCAAGGTATTTATATTAAGCTGAACCTTAACATTAGCCTAGTTTTTAGAAACTACTACTAGAAACTTAAGGTTTGGAATTGATGACAGGTTAATTATACAAGTGGATAAAGATATAAAATAGATAATTTGAATTTTACCATAAATTATTTTTATTAATAACTAGAGGCCTGGTGCATGAAATTTGTGCATGTGATAGGGTGTCCCTCAGCCCAGCTGCACCCTCTCCAATCTGGAACCCCTTGACAGATGTTTGCTTATTTATAGGGATTGGGGCATGGGGGTGTGGCCAGCCTTGGTGAGGGGCTGAGGGCTATTTTTAAGCTGGTCACACCCCCTTCAGGGTGGGGGTCCCCACTGGGGGGCTGGGGTGTCTATCCAACTTGGGTGAGGAGCTGATGGGTGTTTTTCTCAGGTTGGCCAAGTCCCCCAGTAGGGACTTTCACCCAATGGGGGTATAGCCAGCCTAGGGGCTGAGGGTTGTTTGCAGGCTGGCCACAACCCCTGGTGACCCAAGCTCCCAACCCCTCTTTTTTTTTTCTTTCCTTTCAGCACTTCCTTGAGCAGAGGCCAGGGCTGGCTAGAAGCAGGTATCTGGGATTTATTTATCTTCTATAATTGAAACTTTGTAGCCTTGAGCAGATACTCGGGCCATCCAGGGTGGATGGGTGCTTGGAATCCCTCATCACGGGGACAACCCAAGCCTCCTGTCCATTCCAGTTACGTGGCTGCTGTCATCTTTGTTGGGTTAATTTGCATATTTGCTCCTGATTGACTGGTATAGCAGAGTGATGGTCAATTTGCATGTTTCTCTTTTATTAGTGTAGGTAAACAAACAAATATAAAAACAGGTGGAGGGAAATACCAAATGACATATTATAAGTTGGCTTTAGTTTCCAACGATGTAACTCTGGATTTTCAGAGAGTCTTAATTTCTTCTTACTACCCAACAACAGCTCTCCACATCTGGTTTTCAGGATTAAACATTCATAAAGCAAAACATCCCAATTGTATATTTTGGTTGGCAATTCAGGTGATTGCACATTAGAATACATTGTAACTTGGGGGCATCCTTCTGCTTAATTGTAATTACTCAACATCTGTATCTCCTATTTGATTATCCACACATTTTCTCTCTTCTGCTTTCCTTTAAGTATTTCTTCATTCAATGCTTTAATAATAGGATTTGTTGCCAAATTAAGATGGATGAGACATATTCAATTTTCTTGTTACCCAATGTTTAGATTTATATTCTTAAACATATCTGAAAAGGAGAAAAAAACACAGAGAAAAATAAAAACAGGGCTGCTCTAGGGGGATCCAGCATCAAATACTGCAAAGCAGTGATATTTTGTCCCTCATTTGATAAAAGGATGGACTTGACTTCAAACGAAAAGGAAACTGATGGTGCCATAGATATATATTAGAAACCACAGAATCAATTACTTGAACAAAAGATTTAGTTAAGGGGATACAACTGAATATAACACAAAAACTTTTATTGGAAAGAAATATAAAGTGTTACAGAAGCTAAAGAAAAGGAAAGGAAGCCAAAACAGACAACTTATCTCCTGAGAAACTACTGTTTCTTTTGTCTGGTCATTGTCTTAGATTGGACAGTTCTTTAGGAAAATTACAAACAAATATTCAACCTGTCCTCAGGTACAGTAAAACTAATCTCTCTATCTTAACAATTCTCATTTCTTTCTAACCTGCTTGTATTATAGCAATTAACTGGTGGCATTCTCCCCTTCCCCGCTCCCGCCCCTTGGGTACCTTAATTCTTTGAAAGTCTAGGTGACTGTTCATTGCTTCTGTTCAAACATCTCTTTTTTTCTAATTTTTAAAAAATATATTTTATTGATTTTTTTTTACAGAGAAGAATGGAGAGGGATAAAGAGTTAGAAACATTAATGATAAACATCATTCAGCTGCCTCCTGTACACCCCCTAATGGGGATGTGCCTGCAACCAAGGTACATACCCCTGACTAGAATCGAACCCAGAACCCTTCAGTCCACAGGTCGATGCTCTATCCACTGAGCCAAAACAGCCAGGGCAAACATTTCTTGTTTTGCTAGCACCACTGACATTTGATCTGCCAGGTTCAGGGGAGGAAAACAATTTTTTCCTCTATCTATTTTAGGTTCATCAGTTGGGCCATGTAAATTGAAATGAAAAAAGACAGACCTATAAGAAAAAAATTAACAAAAGTTTATTAGCACTTGCATCATGAATAAAAGCAGGAGTATTCAGTGATGAATAAGAAAGGAGTGCTTATAATTTGGGTTTATATAGCATCTTAACAAAAGAACAATAGAGCAGTATCATAATAAAGGGAAAGTGTTTTGAGATTCTAGGGACTGAAAATTGTGGAAAATCTACAGTACAGGGACACTAATACAGGTAAGTGCTAGTTTTAGCAAGCTTCATAAAATTTCAAGGTAAATGAGAACCAAAAGCAACTACTTAAATATAAGACTATTCAATATATAAATAAAAATAAAATTATTTTAGAACAAAATTTTAAAAATGAATAAAAACTAAAAACTACAAAATTTAATGACAGATAAATAATCACCATTTAAAAATACAATGAGCTTGATAAAATAGCAGAATATATAATAAAGAAAAACTAGTTACATTTCTCCACCCAAGCAATTAAAACCAATACTTGGAATAATATTTAATTATCAAGAGCAACAAAACTAAATGGAATACTTAATGATTTTAATATGAAAATGGCATATTTATTTTTAAGTGTAAAATATTTTGAAGAATATACAATAAGATTTGGTCACATGGAAAAACTTTTGTCTTCATTTATGGGAAGATTTAATATCAAACAGATAAATGTTGCTAAATCAAATTTATAATTTAATGCAGCCTTAGTTAGAATCCTAACAGGTTTTTTAAAATTAATTTTAAAAATTGTAAACTTTATATGAATAATAAATATCTGAACAAGCCAAGGAAATTAGAAAACAGGGTAATAATTTTGGAGGTTTACTTACAGTTACACTTAAAAAGCACTCAGATGGGACCCAGATAAAAATAGCACATCAATGATAAAAAAAATAATAAAAGAAACATTATAAATAGAATTAGATAATCTAGTAAATCATGATTATAAAAATAAGGTGTTTTTTTAATAAAATAAAAGTAAAATGTAATATTGCTGGTGAATGGAAAAATTTGTTAATACATGACTATAAAACAGGCAAGTTATCATGAAATAATTTGGAATTCTAACAGAAACCATATAAAAATGTATTTTTATAAGTGATTAACACATGTATATGTCCCAACATCTGAAAATGGGAAGATTTTCTATTTTGTGGTTATGGACTGCTTAGTATGACCAGATGAACTATTTTAAATGTAAACTCAGTTGTGTAAAACCCCAGAGTTTCTTTTGTGGAGAAGTGACTATTTCCTGAAATCTCTAAGGATTAAGAATTAGACATTATGGGAGGGAGGGTGTGGAGGAGTAGGTAGAGGTACATCTCAGGATGTTTCTGTATATACCAATAAAACATTTTGTAGAAACACACACACATACAGACAAAAAAAAATTAGAAAAAATTTAAAATAAATCTAGCATTTTTTTATCTTTAGTATAGTAGTTAGGAAACAAGTCTTAACCTATGAGGGAAATGGAAACAACTAAAGAAATAGTAACATACTTAATTCTATAAATGTAGTAAAATATATTCAATTTTATACAATGTAATAAAAGATATTTAAAATTGTAATGCTAATGACAGAGATACAGTAGATTTTTATAATGTACAGAGAACTGTATCAAATTTCAAGAAAAAGCCAAACAGGAAGATTAGCCAAAAATTGAATAGGGCATTTCCAAAAGAACAAGTTTTAATTGCTGATAAATGGGAGAAAATAGTTCTTAAATTCCATAGTTTTCAGGAAAATTCAGAGGTAAATTTATAGTTAGCAATTTCACTTCAGGAAATGTGTGTTAAATAAAATTAGTATATAAAAACATGTGTACAAGGATTTTAATTTCATAGTAGTAGAAGCTACAAAAAGTTAATCAGCATCAATAAAATAATAATTAAACATCTGTGGTATACCTCAAAGTATAAAATATTAGTTTGCAATCATAAAAAATATTAGTAAGTAGAAACATTTCAGATGAGAGAAGAATTTCCAGATTAAATTAATTATAATTAGGATATAGAAAAGTGTGTATATTTTGAATTGATTTCATTTGTTGTAAACCAGTTTACACATAGGCTTATGTATCCTAATATATAAAATCTTTGGATCTTAATGACCAGTGATAACTGAAGCTTGACAAGCAGAAGTCAGTCCACTGTAGGCGCAGTACCCTAGCATTGACTGCTGAAGAGACTGTGAATTAGGGCCAGAGAAAGGCCTGAAAAGACAAGCAGGGACTAATCTGTTATCTCTGTGGCAACTTTTGATCAGTACGTGCCCCTCTTTTCCTTGCCCAGCCTGGACAGCAGCCACACCTCCATTTCTCTCCAGACCTCCACCAGGGCTGTTGACAAGCCTTGCCTTCCAGATCAGGCCCCATTGATAGGCCCAAGGATGCTGACTGGCATAGGAACCGACCAATCAGAAGCAAATGAGGGTGCTGTGAAGAAGTAATGGTTGCTTAGGTGGTGGAGCTTTGGATTCAATTCACATAGAAAACTGCCAATAGAACCAAATCTGGGTGCTGTGGGGAGTCAATGGTTGTCTAGGAGGCAGAGCTTTTGACAGTGACTGGCATAGAGAACAATCAACCAAATTGGCCAGCAGAGAAGGGAAGTTGGGGGTGAGATCAGGCCAGCAGGGGAGGACAGTTGGAGGCAACCAGGTTGGCAGAGCAGGGCAGTTAGGGGTAATCAGACTGGGAGACAGAGGCAATTAGGGGCAATCAGGCAGGCAGGCAGGTGAGCAGTTAGGAGCCAGCAGTCCCAGATTGCCAAAAGGATGTCTGACTGCTGGTTTAGGTCCAATCCCGGTTTCAGTTGACTGCCAGTTTAGGTCCTCTGGGGTCCTTGATTGTAGAGGGTGCAGGCTGCACTGAGGGAACACCCTTCCATGCATGAATTTCATGCACTGGGGCTCTAATATATACATATTTGTTGTTCTAGGAAAAAATACTGTGAATACCTATTTGTTTAATTATATATTCATATTATATGTAAGGATTACATAGGTTGTTAACATGTAATGTGAGTAAATAAGAAGCTAAAAAAAGAAAAATAGAAAGAATAAAATATGAAAAAGGGAAAAGTAAATGATAAATCCCAATAAATTATGACCAATTATACATTATTTTATGTACATATCTAAAATTAAATAAAAATTAATAAAATATTAGCTCCTATGTTCATGGTTACTATTGGGTTTACTCTCCAGTGTTCTATTTTGCTCTACTGCCTATATCTTTTAAAATACCTTAAATTTCTAAATGTTGAAATATTGAAATACTTATTTTGCAACTTACCTACTTTTAATATGACTCTAATTACAGAGACTGAGCTGGATTTATTTATTTATTCACATTTTCCATAATTTATTTGACCAGTGTTTAAATAATAAGGCCTAATGTTTTCTATGTTGTAAAATTTTATTCACAGTAAATTAAATCTAACATTTTAAACAAAAGGCCCATTAGCTCTGAGCATTCTTTATTTTCAAACCAGAATAGAAATCCCTTAATTAGGCCCAAGGATTAAATGTTTAAAATAGAGCAATTTATTTTAGTAAAGCTGGGGGTGGGAGAGAATGCTTCACATTCTAAGTGATACACATTTTAATTTAATCTATTAAATCTGCCTTGGAAAAACACCAAATAAACTTGATTCTCCAGAGTCTTTATTATGTTTGATGCACATGCTCAAAGATGCTCTTGGGGAACAGGAACTTGAATGATGGGCAGAATTTCAATAGTGCAACTGTGGGGAAAAGGCATTCCAGATGGAAATAAGTAATAAATCCTAGGAGAAGTAGCTCAGTGATCATCTTTTTTTTTTTAATCTCAGGCTGGCATTGCCTATTGAATCTAGCATATTCTATTTAGAGATATTTTATTTATCTTATTTTTAGAAAATAGTCTCTGCTTAATACCAACTTAATCCTGTGTTGAAAACATTTACTTAGTACCTTTATCCTATCTAATAAAAGAGCAATATGCAAATTGACCATCACTCCAACACACAGAAAGGAAGGGAGAGGGATAGAGAGTTAGAAATAGCAATGAGAGAGAAACATCAATCAGCAGCCTCCTGCACATCCCCTACTGGGGATGTGCCCACAACCAAGGTACATGCCCTTGACATGAATCAAACCACTGGCCGATGCTCTATTCACTGAGCCAAACTAATTAGGGCTATGAGAGTTTCTTGACTAGCAAACAACAATTAAATGTAAAATTAACACATTTTGATATGTAATTATATTTCTTAATAGAAAACTTATGCACAAGGAAGTACTCTGAGTTTTCAAGCTTTGCTCTGCAAATAGTGTGGCCATTAACAAAAATGAATATATGTTTAATTCAAGTATAGCCAGACACACACACCTCTCTCTCTCTCTCTCTCTCTCTCTCTCTCTCTCTCTCTCTAATTGGGATATTTTACATTATTCAGACATGTCTGTGGGATAACTGTTGCAAAGTTCTTTTTTTTTAACAGAGTAATTCAAGGGATAATTTATTATCACACTCCCTTGAAAAATAAAAGTAATCAGAGACCAGATGAAACACATGAATCTATAATTGTACCTACTTCCAATTGTAAGATTCCTATCTAGTGTCTATGTCCACTAATATTAGTTGATACCTAATATTTTTTGTATAATATCTATGTACACACCAGGGAACTACAAACTGAAAATCACGTTGTCTACAAGAGCTAATTAACCATGCCATAGTAAGATTAAAAAAAGAGTTATATTCTATTAATGTATAGCATATAAAAGAAACAAAATTAAAGTATTATGTTTAAAAGGAGTTATAATTTAATTCTAGAACAAAGTCAAATCTTCTGAAAATATACAAGGTATTTTAGGAGAAATCAAAGGGAAAAACAGTATATATTCCCAAGTATAAGTACTGGCACACATCAGTAATCAGGAAAAACTATCTATTGTAAATGAATTTCTTCCTTTCTTTCCTTTTCCTTCTCCCTTGTTTCCTTCTTCCTTCTTCCTCTTTCTTTTTCTTCTTTCCCTCTTTCAGGTTATTCTCTTCCTTAACTCAGCATTGATTTATTGGCCACCAGCTACAAGAGTAATTTTAAGTCAGTTTTCCAAGAATGAGCTGCCATAGAAGAAATTTAAAAGCCTGTTTATTTCTACACTTAGGAAAATAGCAAAGGAGCTGCTGATCTTAAAAGTTATGTGAAATATTTAAATAACCACAGAGGTCCATGGAATGCTTTACAAAGCACATGCCAAGCATTTGAAAGACCAATTGCCTAGATTTGGCTGGCCTGTGAAGCCACGGTTTCCTGGAGCCAGTGAGGGGTGGGCAGTAGGCAGTGGTAGTGGCAGTGAATGTGGCAGCCTCAGATGATAGCCTGGGAGAAGTAAGAGCAAGCTTAACTCAGAAACTGTGTATCCAGTGCTCATCATATGCCTGCACTGTGTAAGCAGTTTACAAAACAGTACTTTTGATTTTAACAGCAGCTCAATGTGAAGTAGAATCACTATGAGACACCTGAGGTTCGAAGAGGACAATAGGAGAAATTATGTCAGGCTGGTTCCCAATTTTAATACCTATTCTTTTTATATATATTATTTTACTTTTTTTATAGACAGGAAGGGAGAGGGATAGAGAGCCAGAAATATCCATAAGAGAGAAATATCGATCAGCTGCCTCCTTCACAACCCCCACTGGGGATATGTCTGCAACCAAGGTATATGCCCTTGACTGGTATTGAACCCAGGATCCTTCAGTCTGCAAGCCGATGCTCTATCCACTGAGCAAACCAGTTTTGGCCCTATTCTTTTTAAAAAATATCTATTTTGATTGATTTCAGATATGAAGGGAGAGGGAAAGAACTATAGAAACATCAATGATGAAAGAGAATCATTGGGCTATTTCTTGCATGCCTCACCCTGGAGATCAAGCCCACAACCGGGAATATACCCTGACCTGGAATCGAACCATGACCTTCTGTTTCATAGGTTGATGCTCAACCACTGAGCCATGCCAGCTGGGACCAATTAGAAATAAAGGACCTCTGAAACCAGTTTTGCTCAGTGGATAGAGCGTCGGTCTGCGGACTGAAAGGTCCCAGGTTCGATTCGGTCAAGGGCATGTACCTTGGTTGCGGGCACATCCCCAGTAGGGGGTGTGCAAGAGGCAGCTGATCAATGTCTCTCTCTCATCAATGTTTCTAACTCTCTATCCCTCTTCCTTCTTCTCTGTAAAAAAATCAATAAAATATATTAGAAATAAAAGGCTAATATGCTAAGTGTCCAACTGTCCGGTTAATGACATCACTTAGCAACTCCTGGCTTCCTCTCCCTAGCGACTAGCCTCCTTGCAGTTTCTTCAGCTGAGGAACACAACTTGCTTTATAATCAGGTAGAAACACTTCACACTGTAACCAAATGTCTGTGAAGCATTTTTCTGTGCCTCATCTCATTTGATCCTCACAGAAGTCCTGGAATAGGTAGATAGGAAACTCGGTGGAATCCTCTTTCTCTTTATTAGCTGGAAAACAGAGATTTAGAAAGCTTAGAAACTTGACCCAACTGAAAAGAAGTCAGAAATGGTAAACCTTGAAAATGACTTTAGGTTTTCTCACTGCACAGAATATAGTCAAACACTACTGCAGTTAAATATTTTACCCTTTGTTCTCTCTGCATGATGTACAATAATTATCTGCTTTGTGTTAATATTTACTTCTAAATTGCTGACAATTACCTGAAAGAGAAGTTGGGGTGCTTCACTAAGTTGAAAAATGTTTAGCTAAATCAGAAAGTAGGTCTAATTAAGCAAGTTTATTCAATACATACAAAAAGCTAAATTGACTCACACATGCTCAGTACATATAAAGCTCTCACTAGATCCAATCACAAATGTGAGTTTCCATCTGTCATTGTTGATCGTGAATTTGGTTGAAACTTCTATAGAGAAAGGGCAAATAGTGATATTAAACTATTTCTTCTATTTACTTTCCTTTCAATGTGCACTGCTTTGTGCACCAGGCCACTAGTTCTTAACCATTGTGGTTGCTGCCTCTGAATCATCTCACAGGTGGGAGTAGTACCATAGATCCAATTAGAAATGAAAGTAGTAACAAGAATGTCAATGAACCTAAAGAATGAAGAATAGGATGAACCTAAAGAATGAAGCATGCATCTTGGTTGATGTGCCCACAACTAAGATACAGCCCTTGACTGGAATTGAACCTGGGTCCTTCAGTCTGCAGGCTGACGCTCTATCCACTGAGCCAAACCAGTTTCGGCTGATCTAAATTCTTTACAAGGATTATTGTATTTAATTACAGCAACTTTTAATAATGTATGTACTGTTATCTCTATTTTTCAGTGAGGCAACTGAGGCTTAAAGAGCTTTAATAACCTGTCCAAGGTCATTTAATTAGTAAGTGGAATAATAGAGATTTGAACACATTTTGTCTCTAGAGCCACATTGTTAACTCCCATCACTGCATTGCACCCTACATTCCCTATCTCATAAGAAGTGGAATATCCCATCTATTTTACAACTCTATACATAAGGACCATAAGAGAAACTCATAAGATTAAATAAAAGAGTTAAAAAGTAATGTTTTATAAAAAGTAATGGAAAGAATGCCAATATAGAACTTGATTATTGTACTTTACAAGACATTCATAGTATGAGCCAGCATGTCTATTTTATATAAGTAACTAAAATTACTTTTTAAAACAATAAAGACATTTCGGGAAGAAATATTGACATTGCTCTTATGTATAGAGGTTATATTTATTCGTGGCATGTATCTGACAGCATTTTTGTCTAACAAATTATGTACTGAATTTATAGTTTTCATAAAAATTAGAGAAAGTAGACACACTTTGGAAACCAGTCACTGCCATTGTGCTATCAGAGCAGAGCTGGGAATATTCTGTGCCTTTCAGAAAAAACATTCTTTTAGTAGACGATCGTTTCTGACAGTTATTTATCTTGAGAGGCTACAAACCTTCAGATTAATTGCATGTTTTGTATAAATGTCAGTTACAAATTTAGTTTTGATAAATCAATTTCTGTCGTGTGGGAGCTTTGGGTGGGTGAAGGTATTGCTCATCATCAGTCTTCTTTGGCTGACCCCTAACGAGTAAACATCAAATGTCATGAGGAAACCATTTTTCTCTTACCCAGTCTTCAAGAGACAACAAACATATTCCTGTTTGATAAAACTTCAAGAGACAACGAGCATATTCTTGTTTGATAGGAAGGTAGTAGACTATTAAGAATATAAATTGAGATACTTTTGTTTATTCTTATTAATCTATCAACTTTAAACTATGAAGATATCAATATTAAAGGTAATTAAGGATGTAGGATGGCACAACAGCAGGTTTAGAGTTGTAAGCACGTAAAACATGAAATTTATTCTTATATTTTTGTATATTAATTATGGCATTATTTTCTATATGAACTATAAGCCTACCTTTGCTATACCCTGTATGATTTCACTTGTGCACAATGCTTGATAATTTAAGCACTAACTATTAGGACCTGCAATTCAGTAATATGGACTTTCTTGTGCCTTAACATAGATCCTTAAACATAAACGCATAGTGTTTTGTGGTGGCTACTTTACATTGCACAAATAGGACAATGTATTGCTGCCAATTAATGAGGTTTGGCATTGTTTACATGCTTATTGCACTTTAGATAACATAAGTTGCTTTCCTGTATGCAAGCTCATTTAATGACTCCCAGTGACCATGGCTCCCTTCTTTCCCAGCTGAAGTTCCTTGGCATCTACATGTAGTCAGATCACCATCACAACCTCTGAAATTACTTATTATTAAGATGAGAGGAGTGTCTCTAGTTTAGTTTTTCTGAACCTTTTCCCTCATCTCTAATGTTTCAGTACAAATACTTTTCAAGGTTCATCTGCTATTGATAAATCATCACTGTTATTAATGCCAGGTCATCAATAATCAGAGGAGTATCTCTAAGTAAATTTTGCTGTGTTTCTATGTTAATATTAGGTCTCTTTACCTCTAATAAAGATTCTTTGATACATCTCTCAGCCCTTCTCATGGTACTTTGCCTTTCAATTCTTATTCTTTGCCCAGGGAATATTGATCTGCACCAGAATTATAAACTTTTTGCAGGTGTCTTTTTTACCTGTTATTTAGGGTTCTCATTACGAGAGTACTGCCACCCCTCAGGCCACTTCTAGGGCTTTCTTAGTGTCCCTTTGAGAATCCTGGCATTAGGAATTCTACAAATAATGCCCCTTAACCACTGAGTCAAATCATCTCAGTCAGTTACCTCCCCCATTCTTAGAGATAATATTGTTGTCTCTATCTACCTAATTCAATAAGTTAGCTCTTGATTTCTTTCCACAGAGGCCAGCCAACATTCATTCCACTGAAAAATTTTAAAACAATGTACTAATTCAGGGCTTGACTCTTTTTATGATTAAAATAACCCTTTTGGATGTGGTAGAAGTTACATTGTAAGGATTAGTTTAGACAGGTTGGGTGGTAATAAACATATTCCTGGAGAAAAATGTAGGACTAAATGGAATTATCTCTAAATAGAATTATTTCTTTTCTATTAATTTATATGACATGATGACATGCTGGTAGATCCTTAATGGATGAATAATTTTAGTGTCAATTTATAATCATTCTTTCCAAAGACATCTTAAATGCCTTTTCCAGCCTGCCAATAATCTGTCACAACTGTACTGCCTGGATTCTGATTTGGTATGTAAAATAATTTTTTTTTTACTTTCCATATGACAAGTAATAGAATAAATGCAGTCATACAAAAAAAAGATGACCAATTATACCCTAGTTTCCAATTTCATCATCTCTTAACATATACCACTGTCATTAATATTAAAACAAAATTAAATTTTGCTGTGGTTGTTTTCTTTAGCATAATTGCTGGTTCCATTAGCTGTTAGGAAATAAGTTGAATACCTCAGGCTTAATGAGACCACAAGAGGGTATAAAAATACTCTTCATTTAAAGATAGATGCAAATAATTCCAACAGATTCATGGAAAGGTGGCTTAAACTTTCTACCTTTCTAGAGTATATATTGGAAGAATATGGGTCAAATAACTAAAAAGCATACTTGGCCAGCCAGATCATGTAAAATAATTCAAGGGAGTTAAGTGCTAGACTACTGGGCATTGAGATACGCAATAAACTGCAGGGCACATGCTCTGCCTGAAATGGGCAAGCATTCTGTCATTCCAGCAGTGTTGAGAGGCAAGAATTCCAGACCAGTGATTGTCAAACCTTTAATCTAAATATGAGACCAGAAGATACATTGTAGGGGAAAGAAGCATAAATTACAGATTTTTTAAAACTCCTAATTGTAAATTTTAGCAAAAAACAGGATATGGAAATAAAAAATTCAGGTGAAAGGTAAGACATTTTCAGCCTCTGGAGTCAAAAATGTTGATTCACATATACTCTAAGTATTTTGTATGTTAATGTTTTCAGATTATTTTGACAACATAAATGAATTTTAAAAATCAGAACAATTTTGTTATCTTTATCTTCGGGTAGTCTCAAACTAAGTACAACCCATTTAGTCATATATATACCCAAACCTTACAGAGGCAGGTGTAGAAGAATATAAAAATAAGGACTTACCAGTTCTTTGAATGAAATATTGTGGAAAGTCTCTCCAAGCAATGGCAGGTGCTCATTCCCAATGCAGTCCTCATGGCAGTCTGTTGTTTCCCCCCAGAAATAACAGGCAAAAAAGAAACTCTGCTTTGTATCACTTCCTTGATTTGGACTCACATTAAATGTTTTATTCTGTAAATTTCACATAGACTAAAAATTAGTTCAAGTATTCCCAAACAGCATGACTTAATTTGGAAATATGTACACATATTTTAAAGTCTCTATAAATAGTCAGCCGGCCATCATGGAAAGTAACACTAAAGGTGGTATTAACAGAAGTTGCCTGGTTGGCATTTATTTCTCACAGTTAGCTTAACAGAATCTCGTGCACTGGGCATCTAGTCTATATATATATATATATATAAACCATAGTATGCAAATAGATCGAATGGTGGAACAACTGAAAAACTGGTTTCTATGACGTGCGCTGACCACCAGGGGGCATCTAAAACATGGTGGGTGTGGCAGCAGGTGGCAGAGCATGGGACATGGAGGGCATTGGCTGTGGTGGGATAATAGAGCAGATGAACGAGGACACCAGACCAAGGTGGTCGCCAGTCGCTGTCATAGGAGCGAATCCCTGGTGGTTACTGAAAATTCTTTCTCCCATGTGCCATGGTCCTGCCAGGTGCTCACATCTGCTGCTGGCATTGGCCCCACTTACATCCATAGCCTGCCCCAGAGCCACAGCTTGTAACCACTGTTGGTGCCAGCACCGGCCCCGATTGCTCTGCACCATCATTGGGTGCAAGTGGTAACTGCCACTTCCCAATCACCCTTTAGGGTTTCTCCACCTCCTCCTGCTCCTGAGGGGCAATTGGGGCAGCAACCACCACTCGCAGCTGCTGAGGATGCTGGTTCTGCTCACACCACTGCTGGTGCCAGCCCCAATTGCTCTGCACAGTCAGCAGGTGTGAGCGGGGCCCGGGCTGTCAGTACATGGGAGCAGCAGCAGAGGGAGTGAGGATGCCAGCAGACAGGAAACCAGGGCCATAGTGGAAGGGGCCAGGTGGAGACATGGAGGATGTGCCTAGACCAGCCCCTGTGCCCACCGCAGCCTCACAAACCATAGCTGCTTTCAAGATGCACAAATTTGTGCTCTGGGCCCCTAGTATTAAAATAAAATGGCCAATCCTACATTATAAAAAAATTGATTTTAGAGCGAGAGGAAAGGAGAGGGAAAGAGAGAGTGAGAAACATTGATGTGAAAGGCAAACATTGATCAGCTACCTCCTGTACATGCAAGACCAGGGATCATACCTCAATCTGAGTATGTGCCTTCACCGAGAATCAAATCTGTGACCCTATAGTGCACAAGTATACCCTCCAACCAACTGGGCAACATTGACCAGGGCAACGATCTTACCTTTTAATTGGGTCTCTTTTCTGTGTATAATTTTGTACCACATATTGCTCGTTTAGAAAACATTGCTTCACTAATGCATATCTTCCCAATTAATGTTTAAATTAATGTTTCTAAAAATCAAATTTATTCATATTAATACTGATCTCATTGGAAATATTTTTATGAATTAGAAGCCTATATGGCTCATTTCATGATGCCTGAAATTGGTGCTTGGGGGGGGGTGGTGTTCTTCAACCTACTCTGCTCCCTCTCAAATCTGGGACCACTGGAGGGATGTCCAACTGCCCGTTTAGCCCCAACCAAGCCTAAACGGGCATTGGACATCTCTCCAGGGGTACCAACTGCTCACTTGTCTGCATTCCTGATTGCCCCTAACCACTTCTGCCTGCCAGCCTGATCACCCCCTAATCACTCCCCTACAAGCCTTATTGATACCTAATTGTTGCCCTGCCAGCCTGTTTGCTCCTAACTGCTCTACCCTGTGGGTCATTTCACCCCTAACTGCCCTCCCCTGCAGGCTTGATCACTCCCAACTGCCCTCCCTTGCAGGCCTGGTCCCTCCCAACAGCCCTCCACTGCTGGCCATCTTGTGGTGGCCATCTTGTGTCCACATGGGGGCAGTAATCTTGTGTGTTGGAGTGATGGTCAATCTGCATATTACTCTTTTATTAGATAGGATAGAGGCCTGCTGCACTAGTGGGGGCAAACTGGTTTGCCCTGAAGGGTGTCCTGGATCAGGGTCGGGGTTCCCTTGTGGCTTGGGGTTGCCTAGGTGAGGGGCCTGTTGTGGTTTGTAGGCCAGCCACACACACCCTGGCAACCCAAGCAGAGGCCTTCATATCTGGGGTTTATTTATCTTCTACGATTGAAACTTTGTATCCTGGTGTGGAGCCAAGCAGCCATTGAAACTTTGTTGCCTTAAGCCAAGCCCTGGTCCAGCCAGGGTGTGTGGAAAGCTTGTTTTCCTCCATTGCCAGCAGCAACCCAAGCCTCCCTCCTTCTCACTCTGTGGCCTTACCATCTTGGTTGGGTTGATTTGCATACTTGCTCAGATTGGCTGGTGGGTGTGGCTTGTGGGCGTGGCTTGTGGGTATAGCAGAGGTACAGTCAGTTTGCATATTACTCTTTTATTAGATAGGGTGTACATTTTTCAAAATCCAAATTTTTTACTCAAAAGCTTAAATATTTCATTATCATAAACATGCCACATTATTTTCTTGAAGTCCTACTTTGCTTACTTTGAGGAATGTTTACTAAATACTAAAATCTGATCTATCATAATTTATATAATTATAGTAATTTGAAGTAAAAATAGTGCCTCATGAAACTGATTTGGTATTTCAAATTGAAATATCATCTGTCAATACATATTCAAATATCATGAACTCTTTCAAAAGAAAGTGGGAAAAGAAGGCAAATAGGGCTTCATATTTCTAATCATGAATCAAGGTTAAGTTCATATTTATATTCTGATGCAATGTTTACTCAAAACAAATTATTTAGGCAGTGCTATAAACTGTTCTAAACATTATACATGTTATCTCATTTAATGCTTTCAAAAATTCATATGGACAGGGATGATAGTATGATGAAGGTCAAGGGAGGGAGAGACAGAGGGTAGATGGAGGTGGGGAAAGGGAGAAATTGGGGGACATATACAATAGTGTCAATATTAAATATATTTACTAAAAAATTAAGAAACAAAACAAAACATAAAGTCTTATTATTTAACATATACAGTGTTGTAACTGAGGCTCAAAAGATAGTGATATGCACAATGTCATCTAGCTTGTATTGCAGAACCAGAATTTAAGCCTCCCTTTTTCTGAATCCAAAATCCAGAAATTTTTCACTCTCTTTCCTACTCCTCCCAAAGATCCAATTTCATCCCCATCCACCCATCCCTTATCCCTTGCCAATCTCTTGATGACACTTAGCTGTCTGAGTATCCTGGATTATTTATTAGGTTCAATACATTTTGTCCTGGCCCTCTAGGAATAGTATATTTCAGAAGCACACCAATATCAAAGATGCTCATTTCTTGTCTAGTAACAAGGCTCTTTTATTTTCTTGATGTATACAATAGTGAAAAAGCACATAAATGACAGCTTATTCAAATATCACAATGTGAAATATGTTTTCCTTGTCAAAATTCTGTTTTTTATCTTTATGGCATTTAGAGTTTGCCTTTTGGTTTCCATACTGTCATGACTTCAATGCCCAGATATCTCTACAGATTGATTTTTTATGTATTGCATAAAATTGGGTATATTCACAGTTGGTTTTCCCATGTATTAGGCAACTTGAATGAATATGATTTAATAGAGATTTCATTCTTGAGTCCCAAAATGAGTCTACCCATGAAGGAAAGTAGAGTTGATGAACTATGATGAGTAACATTTACATTCTTATCTGAAAATAGCCTTAACCTATTTCAGTGTCACAGAAGGATGATATATGTATGTTTAAATATACTAATTCTCCCAATTCTATATAATTATCTTCATTGTTTTAGTCCATCTTATAACAGTACTGAGTTAATTTGCTATATTGAAAAATAAGCTAAAAATAACTATATATCCATTAAAATTATATTTTAATATAATCTTAATGGTATATTTATTTAATAAACAGTATTTGCTAAATATATATTATGGCTATCATTTACTAGGCACAACAATGTAATCAGAGTTTTGGATGTGTTAAAAGCAGTAAGAATTATTACTTGTCCTTTAAAAGTTTATTTTTTAAGGTTAGTAAACTGTGCTGAAGTATGATGGAGATCTGTCATTTTTGTGATAATTTTATTGAAATAGAAAATGTTTCTCCCAATATTTACCTAGTAATCTTTCAGTAACCTGAAGAAACATTGGGTTAATGGAGTAGTGACTCTTGTTGATGTCAGAGACATCCAAACCTGTAGAGAATTTTTATGAGTTCATTTGAGCCAAACTGATGACAATTGGCAGGATGTAAAATCTCAAGAGATTTCAAAAATGCTCCAGAAAATGGCAGTATTACTACTTATTTTGCACATCAGAATAAAAGGAAAAGATACGGGGGGATTACATTAAGTCATTAATGATTAATTAGGGAGGTAGGAGAAAGTGAAGTAGAGAAATCTATGAGACTGGATAAAACATTAAATGAACAGGCATACTTTTTTACATTGATGGGTATACTACTAGAAGAGTTAACAATTAATATTTACAGCACATATAGGTTGTATGTGAGAGAACAACATAACAATGAGTGGTTTTGTGGTCTTGTGTTGTGATGAGAGATTGGGCCCTGAGGGGTTTAGAAAAAAGAGGATTGTTCTGACATCCCAAGTGTATGTTATGGTTGATACAAAAAGGCCATACATGGGCTCAGTTAAGGTAAAGATTGACCTTGACTGAGGCAGACACTGGCCAGGGAAAAAACTCAACATGAGTCCATGGCTTCCTTTACGTTAGGAAGTTTTAATTTCAGACCACGCAGGCCTCGCCTGAGGTTGCCATTTTTAGTATCTGGCCCCTTTTTGGTCCACATTCCTTGAGTCCCAACTCTCTATAGATTTTTGTATCATCCAAATTTATGTCATTGCATGAGACAGCCAAGCAGACGGAATAGAAAACTTGTCATGTCTCACTGATCAGGGTAAATGTCCTTTTGGTAAGCCTGTTTTTAGATTTAGTTTAGATAAAGTAAAGTGACTTAACCCAAAAAGTGACCTTTTACAACAATTCTTGGAAAACAGAGATAAAGAGAGTTTCAAAAGCCAGATCCTATTAACAGTAAGTGTAGTATTTTGGGTAGGACCTATACATTCTGTAGATCCATGCCTGGCTAACCTGTATTTTATTTAGTCATATTTCTTTTTTCTAAAATATATTTTTAAATATTTTATCATGAGATAATACTGTTTTTCCCTTGCAATTCTGGTATATACTCAATATTAACCAAAGATGAAATTATGTTCTATACAAATAAGTATAAGAGTGAAACATACAGAGATACCACTGAATACTTTTATTAAGGTTCGGGTAGTAATAGATATGTTGACAATTTATGTTATTTCTTTCTGTCCTAATTCTAATAAAGCTTATTTTGCTACTTATATAAAACTAGAGGCCTGGTGCACAAAATTCATGCACAGGGCAGGGGTAGGAGGTGTCCTTCAGCCCAGCCTGCTCCATCTCCAATCTGGGACCCCTTGAGGGATGTCCAACTGCTCGTTTAGGCCCCATTCTACCTGGGTCAGGCCTAAACGGGCAATTGGACATCCCTCTCACAATCCAGGACTGCTTTCTCCCAACTGCTCGCCTGCCTTCCTGATTGCCCATAACCCCTTCTGCCTGCCAGCCTGATTACCCCCTAACCAATCCCCTGCTAGCCTGATTGATGCCTAAGTGCTCTCCAGCCAGCCTGCTTGCCCCTAACTTCCTTATCCTGTGGGCCTGGTCACCCTTAACTGCCCTGCCCTGTGGGCCTGGTCACCCCCAACTGCCTTTTCCTGCATGCCTGGTCACCCCCAACTTCCCTCCTCTGCCAGCCTGGTCACCCCCAACTGCCCTCCCTTGCAGACCTGGTCCTTGCTAACTGCCCTTCCCTACTGGCCATCTTGTGGTGGCCATCTTTTGTCCACATGGGGCAGGATCTTTTGACTACATGGTGGTGGCAGTCATCTTATGTTCCATCTGCATATTACTCTTTTATTAGATAGGATAGGGGCCTGCTGCACAGGTGGGGGCCAGCTGGTTTGCCCTGAAGGGTGTCCCAGATCAGGGTGGGTGTTCCCTTGTGGCATGGGGTGGCCTGGGAGAGGGGTCTGTGATGGTTTGCAGGCTGGCCACACACTCCAGCCACCCAAGTGGAGGCCTTGGTATCTGGGATTTATTTATATTTTACAATTGAAACTTTGTAGCCTGAAGCCTAGCCAAGCCTTCTGCTAGCACAGCCATTGAAACGTTATTGCCTTAACCTCCTTTGGCCAGGCTTTGGGGAAAGCTTGGCTTCCTCCATTGCCAGAGGCAACCCAGGCCTCTCTCCTGCACTCTCTGTGTCTGCAGCCATCTTGGTTGGGTTAATTTGCATACTAGCTCTGATTGGCTAGTAGGTGTGGCTGGTTGACATGGCTTGTGGGTATAGTGGAGGTACAGTCAATTCATTTATTATTCTTTTATTAGATAAAATTAGTTGAAAGAAATATCAAATAAATTAAATTATTTATTGAGTTTTATGCTTGGACTTAGCTGGAGGTCGCCAAACCCATCAGCATGCCTTCCGGAACTTGCAAAGCACCCAGCTATGTACCATGTTGTCATTAATCACAGAGAGAGGGTATTAAGATCTCTTTCAGATAATCTACTTATGTGCTAGTATTTTTTTTTAATGCAATATATATAATTGGTTATTTTTTCTCTTTTTTGTTGTTCAGATGGCTCCCAAATGTTAAAAATTGAGCGATGATATATTTTTAAATACTTTGATCTCCCTCTGTTTTATTTTTTTTCATGAGCAATGCTGATATCTTTCCTGCAACCTCATACCACTTGACTTAATTATTTTACCCAGATACTGTGCTTTCTCACATTCAACATTTATATTGCTTTTTGGGGAACATCTAAGTTTAGGAGCCTATCTATTTCTTCTAAACAGCAGTGTAGTATATTAGAAATCTGACCTATTTAATCTGTGACATTTTACATCTTTATTACATTATCCAACTTTCATTTTCATTATCTTTAAAATTGTAATAGTTAGATGAGTTTTTTTGTTTTTTTAATGTGATGACTATGCACAATATTTTCAGTCCCTGTAGTAAAATGTCAATATACAACATACAGTTAGAATTATGTTATAAGTTAAGAAGTAGTGGATCATGCTTTAACTTGGCAATTGGCATTTGTGGTTGGCTGACAGGGAAGGTGAGAAAATGCTGCCTTTCCCTCCTAATCTTTTGGTTTCTTTCTATTCTTTGATACCATTGTACCATGCATTTTAGTCTTAATCTTTCCAAAGCATAATTAAGAGATAAAAATATAGCTCATAGAAGCTTTAAAGTCACTACATACACATAGTACTTTGCTCACAATTTTATTAATTTGTATACCAACTCATAGCAATCTTAAGGAAACTTTTGCCTTTTTAATATATGAGAAGTATCAACTCACACTGTGGTGTGTGCGTGTGCGCGCGCGTGCGTGCGTGTGTGTGTGTGTGTGTGTGTGTGTATTATTGCACACACACATAAGAAAATCTCAATGGAGATCAGTGAATGTGCTTTTATTTTATCTGTGTACTGCTAGTATGTTTCTTTAGATGTGTTATTTTTCTAATTATTTATGAAATAATCGTGGTATTCTCCTGGCACTACAAACACAACATGCATCACTTCCTTCAATTCTAACATCAGTGTTGCACTGTGGATTATCCAGGAGCAGGTGTTGAACATTGATACAGACAGAATTTTCTGTCTTGTCTACCAAAGCCCAAATCCTCCCATTTCCAATATCGCCTGGCCAACAGAACACTAATACCAAACTTCTTTCCAAATTCAAGTCTCAGGCATGAGTTCATTATGCTGCCTGCCAAAATCCTGGCTTATGGACACTCTGGTTTTAAAAATTAAGGCAGAGTAAAATTTTTGTCAAATGTATACCTTGTGATTTTGGTGATACACTTCTAATTTTGTAGCTTTCTCTGAGATTAATAATTTGAAATTATATTGCATTTAATTACTTAATAACATTTCTCTCTGAATATAGCAAAACTGTCTAATTAGAACAGAACTGTTGTTCACCATAAAATACCACAGTATTTACTGTCAAGAAAGTCTTTCAGAAAACTGGAAATTCTAAATAAAATCTAAGCATCTTAACATTCTAAGTTAGTTTAAATAACTAATAGAATATCTTGACCAAACCCTTTGTATCAATGAGCCTTTTTTAAAATTACTGTTGATTTATTTAAAACAATTTAGATTCAAAGGTTGCATAATTTTCAGAACATAGAATTCACATGGCCTCTTTAATTTTTAACTTTCTTTTTTTTGTGATGGAGCATCAAAATTGGCATAAAAATTTAATAATTTAAAGTACTGTTTTAAAGGCAACAACATTAAAAGGTAATTTTAGGAAGACTGGATTTAAACAGGTATTTATTATTTAGAATGTTAGGCAATATTTATTAAGAATAAATGTTTCCTCTATCATTCTGAGAGGCTAATATTTTTATAGCCACTTGTATATCAAATTTGAACATGTAAATACTTTGTGAAAATTATATCGTTAAAATTAATCTCTTTAAATTACTAAAAAGATGTGTAATAGTCCCTTAAAACTAGTCAACCACCATAATATACATGATATATATATTCTCTATCAGATAGAGATAATGTGAAAAATTATATCAGATCAATGCATTTTAAACAAATTTCTGTATTACAAGTCTATGAAAATGCAGTCACTTGGTTCATTATTCTTAGTTGCTTTTTCAGAGTATCCCCTTTTGGACTTAGTGGAAATGAAATCAGTACTTACAAAGAAATCATGCCTTACACATGAGTGAGGTGCTCAAGTTAGTGTATTTAGTTTCTGGTATTTTATCACCATCATCATCATCATCATTAATTTACTTGGTATTATTTTAAAATAAATATTCTGAAAAAATGAAAGATGCTATGTGCATGATAATAAATCTCCTTGAAAACACCACTACCCGGGCTGACAAGTTAGAAAAGAAATCTACAAGGGAACCAAAACTGAAGGAAGTGCTGTGGCAAGTGATGGACTCAGAGTCCTAGGACTTTGAGGATTAATAGCAAGTAGCACAGGAAGTAGTCAAAGAGCTGTGATTCAAAGAAGAAATAATGCAATTCCTCTGGCATTGAAACATTGAATCAGTGTTCATAGTTCTATAAAAAAAAAGCATGAAGTATAAACAACTTGTAGTTTAAGAATAATTTTTATCTTTCAAAAATTGTAATCCTGTTCAAGTTCCCTCAGAGAACAGATCAAGAGATGGAGCACTCTATTTCATTTTATGAGGTTTGTATAACTTCAGACCAAATTAGACGGAAATGATGCCTGAAAAGCATTGCATACCAACTTTACTTATAAAAATAGACATGAAAACAGCAAACAAAATGTTGGCGATATAAATTACATAATAGCTAAAATCATAATGCATTCTACTAACCAGAAATAGGAACACAAATCTGAGTGAATGTGAAATAAATTGATTAATATAATCCATTATATTAAAGAAAAGGGTAATATGATTATTAGATGCTTTGGCATTTCTGATAAAATTCAAAACTCATTCATTACAAAATTCTTATCAAAATAAGAATGAGAGGAACATCTTTAACCTGATATTTAGAATACAATGCGGATGCCCTCCATTATACCTCATTAAATAATCTAAAACCTAGAAGACTCTCAGAAATCCAATACTAAGTGCAAAAAAAAAAAACACCCTGAAAATGGGTCACAAAAGGATACATAGATTAATTATAACCACCATGCTATAAGTTGCTAAGAGAGTAGACCTTAAAGTTTTCACCACAAAAAAGAAATTATAGTTATGTGATGTGTTGGAGATGTCCACTAAAACTGCAGTGGTAATCATTTTGCAGCATATAAGTGCATCAAGTCAATATGTTGTACACCTTAAAAGTACATGATTTTACAAGTCAAATATATATCAATAAAGCTGAAAAAAATACAGTATAAACCCTGAAAGTGGCTTTTCTTTTAGGGACCCAAGTGCCTGATTTAAACTTTGATTGCTGAATCATCCATTTTAAAGAGGCATCTGCTTTAAAGAAAAAAAAAAGTAGTATACAAATTGACCATACCTCTGCTACACCCACAAGCCACACCCACCAGCCAATCAGGAACAAGTATGCAAATTAACCCGACCAAGATGGCTGCAGCCACAGAGAGAGCATGAGGCTTGGATTTCCCCAGCCATGGAGGAAGCCAAGCTTTCTGCCTCCCCTGGCCTGCCTTAGCCTCCAATTAAGGCTACAAAGTTTCAATTATAGAAGATAAATAATTCCCAACAAAAATGGTGGTAGCCAAGGAGCTGGAGAGAGCAGAAAGCTTGAGTTTCCCCTTGCAATGGAGGAAGCCAAGTTTCTGAGCCTTGGCCTGCCTTGGCCTCCACTTAAGTCTACAATGTTTCAATTATAGAAGATAAATAAATCCAAACAAAAATGGCTGTGGTCTCAGAGTGAGCAGGAGGCTTGGCTCTGCTGAAGGCTACAAAGTTTTAAATATAGAAGATAAATAAATCCCAGATACCAGGGCCTCTACTTGGGTCACCCGGGAGCATGGCCAGCCTGCACACCACCACAGAGCACTTGCACAGGCTGCCCCACACCCCAGGGGAACCCCCACTCTTATCTGGGACACCCTTCAGGGCAAACCAACCAGACCACACCTGTGAAACAGGTCTCTAGCCTATCTAATCCTATGTAATAAAAGAATAATATGCAAATTGACCATAATTCCAACATACAAGATGGCTGCCTCCATGTGAACACAAGATGGTCGCCACAAGATGGCCAGCAGGGGAGAGCATATGGGAGGGATTAAGCCTGCAAGGAGGAGACAAATAATCCTTCAGGGGAGGGCAGTTAGAGGTGACCAGGCCAGTAGAGGAGGGAAGTTGTGGGTGACCAGGCTGCAAAGAAGGGCAGGTGAAGGGAACCCAGGCATGCAGGGGAAACCAGTTTGAGGTGACCAGGCCTGCAGGGGAGGGCAGTTAGGAGTGACCAGGCCTGTAAGCGAGGGCAATTGTGGAGGCAGGCCTGCAGGGGAGCAGTTAGGCATCAATCATACTGGCAGGCGAGTAGTTAGGGGGTGATCAGGCTGGTAAGCAGAAGCAGTTAGGGGCAATCAGGAAGGCAGATAGGTGAGCAGTTAGAAGCCAGCAGTTCTTGATTGTGAGAGGGATGTCTGACTGCCCATTTTGGCCCAATCCTGGTAAGATTGGGCTTAAACGGAGTTGGATATCCCTCAAGAGGTCCCAGATTAGAGAGGGTGTAGGCTGGGCTGAGGGAAACCCTCCTGTGCACAAATTTCATGCCCCAGGCCTCTAATGTGTGTGTGTGTGTGTGTGTGTGTGTGTGTACAGAGAGAGAGCTATTATGCATATTAGGCCAGGACTCTGTAACAGGCCATGACCAGACAGGAGGAGGTTGCATGTGCAGGTGAGGCCTGGGGTGGAGATAGAGACAGAGGCAGGGGGCCCCCTGTGTTACCCAGTGCAGTCACTTGGGTGGCCCTGGAGTGGGCACAGGTGGTGGGGGTTGGGGTGGGACACGGTGAGTCAGTGTGGGTCCTGACCCCCTGCAGTGCCAGTCCAGCCTCCTGTGACGCTGGTCCAGCCTGATTCCTACAGGGACCAGTGCTGAACAAGTCATGTTTGTGTCCCTCCCCACACGCCCCCCCCCATGGCACTGTCTGGCCTGACTCCTCTGTGGCCAGGGCTGCATGAGTCAGGGCTGCATGAGTCAGGTATTGGTCCCGGCCCCCCATGGGATGCCTCCTCGCATAGTGGGAAGCATGGCACCTCCTCGTGCAATTTCAATCACATGCTGAGTCTCTTGTGTCTAATAAAAACACATCACCAGCCACACACTAGATAAAGAGCCAGTCACTCTCTCCCACTGGGCCTCCTTCATTTTGGAGATCTTGGTTAACTTTGATAACTGACCATGTGGGCTACTTGTTTTTACTCTTCCTGTATTTTCCATTCCTGCTGTTAAGTTTTAAATTCAACAATAAAGAGTGGGCCAATAAAACCATCCACAACCCCAAGAAAAGCAGAACCTCAAGCCTGTTCATGTGGACTCTCTCTTTCTGTCTTTCTCTCCCTCTCATCTTCTCTCTATCTCTTCTCCCTATGACTTCACTGTATCCCCCCACCCCCACATTATGTCTTATACACTTTAGGGCCTATAAGTGATAAACATGTTTTCTTCAAAGTTTCCCAATTGTGATGGCTGAAGGCTGTCTTGCAATCAAAGTTAGTACCAAAAGAGTTGGCCCAGCCCTAAAGTTGGTTTGGAAAGAAGAGATGTCAGTGGGAAACTCTTGGGGTTCAGGTCCGTGCCCCCAGGCATTTCTAACAGATGACATTACTTTCATAGACGGAGACCTTCACTTCTATAATAATAAAAACATAATATGCTAATTAGACCAAACCAAGCCTTGGCAGGTGGGAGCCGAGGCAGAGTCAGAGGCAGGGGCAGAGGCAGACAGAGACCTGGGTCCCAGGTGCCAAAGGGAAATCCCGGGTGCAGCCAGGGCAAGGTAGACCCACTCCTGCAAAAATTTCATGCATTGGACTTCTAGTATAATATACTAATTACATTTAGGTTCAAACTCACAAAGTTACATAATGAATTGTTAAGGACATACACAGACATGTATATTAAATCTATTTTTAAAAAGGGGAGAATGGGACCAGGCACCAAGAGGGATCCCTTAGGCTACAACCAAGAAAAAAAGGGAGGATTTATTTAGGTGCCTTTGCTACCAACGACCCCAGCAATCCTGACCTGCGGTATTCTATATATCCAGAGCCTTTGCCACTGAGGAACCTAGCAATCTTATAACAGACAAAATAGATGCATGTCCAAAACTGTCAAGAGACAAAAGGTCATTATATTCTTATCAAGGAATTAATTCATCAAGGGAATATAATGATTGTAAATATATTTAGTCGTACAACCAACATTGAAGTCTCTGTATTAAGCAAATATTAACAGATCTGAAAGCAGAAAAAGATATCAATGTAGTAACGGTATGTGACTTCAGTACTCCACTTTAAACAATGGATCTATCATCCAGACAGAAAATCAATGAGGGAATATTGGATGTGAACTACACTTTGGCCAAATGGACCTAACAGACATATATAGGACATTCTGCCTAAGAGCAGTGAGCACATTTTTCTCTGGCATACATGGAACACCTCTGGGATAGAGCAGATGTTAGATCACAAAGTGAGACTTTACAAATTTAAGATTTTTTAGATTATATCAAAAATCTTTTCTGACTGTAGTGTTTTGAAACCAGAAACCAATAGCAAAAAGAAAGCTAGAAAATTGAACAACATGTAGAAATTAATGCTGAACATCCAATATGTCATTAAAAAAATCATAAGGAAAATGAAAAATGCCTTGAGAAAAACAAACAAAAATGTAAACAGAACATATCAAAATTTATGCAGCAAAAATAGTTTTAAGGGGAGTTTATAAAAAATGTAGGAAAAAGTAACTCAAATAAGAAACCTAACCTTATACTCCAAGAAACTAGAAAAAGACAAATAAAGTAAGCCTAACTTTAACAAAAGTGAGGAAATAAATATCCAAACAGAAATAAATAAAATAAACTAGAAAAACAATATAAAAGATCAATGAAACTAAGATTTTTTTTTGAAAAATGATAAAATTGGCAAACTTTAGACAGATGAAAAAAAGAAGACAACATCAGAAATAAAGCAAGACATTATAACAAACACAATAAAAATAAAAAGGAATGTAAGAGAATGCTATGTACAATTATGCCTACAAATTGGAAAATCTAGAAGAAATGGATAAATTTTGAAAATCATGCAACCTACCATGAGTGAATCATGAGGAAATAGAAAATCTGAAAAGACCTACAGCTAGAAAGAAGACTGAATCAATAATAAAAAACATTGACAACAAAGAAAACCCAGCTCCAGATTGTTTTTACTGGTGAATTCTACCAAACATTTCTTCTCAAACTTTAAAAAAAAGAAAATAGTTTTATGAGACCTGCATCACCCTGATACCAAAGCTAGATCAGAATACCTAGTCGGTTTTGGCTCAGTGGATAGAGCATCAGCCTGCAGACTGAAGGGTTCCTGGTTCAATTGCAGTCAAGGGCGCATACCTCACTTGCAGGTACCCCCTGGACCCAAGCCCTGGTCAGAGGAATTAATCAAGAAAAAGAAATAAAAGTGATCCATATAGGACAGGGTGCAGGAAAATTTTTCAGTTTGCATATGATTGTATATACAGAATACCATAAAGATGTAATTTTTAAAATATTAGAACTTTTTAACCCAGGAAAATCTTCTCAAATGTCGGGGGTCATCTTATATAACAGGCGTTGTCTTATGGGGTGAGTATATCCCAAACTCTCTATTTTAACTGGAAAATTTTAGGGTGGTCTTATATGCCCAGTCATCTTATACACCAGAAAATACAGTAGTTTAGTTTCTAAGTACAGCTAACTGTGTTGATTTTTAACAAAATAGAATGCTATTTACGATGATATTAAAAATAATAAAATTCTTAGACATAAATTTAACCAAGGAAGTAAAAGCCTTGTACACTGAAAATATTGATGGAAAAAATGAAATACATGTAAATAAATAATATATCCTGTTTTGAATTAGAAGAATTAATATTGTTAAAATATTCATGTTATATAAAGTAATATACAGATTTAATGGAATCCTTATAAAACTTCCAAACACATTTTTTTACAGATATAAAATAAACAATCTTTTTAAAAATATATATATTTTATTAATTTTTTACAGATTCGAAGGGAGAAGGATAGAAAGTTAGAAACATCGATGAGAGAGAGACATCCATCAGCTGCCTCTTGTATGCCCCTTACTGGAGATGTGCCCGCAACCAAGGTACATGTCCTTGACCAGAATCTAACCTGGAACCTTTCAGTCTGCATGCTGATGCTCTATCCACTGAGCCAAACCGGTTTGGCTAGAATCAGCTAGAATAAACAATCTTAAACTTTGTAAGAAACCACAAAGATCCTGAATAACCAATGCATCTTGAAATAAAAGAACAAAGCTGGGAGCATCACAGGTTTTGATTTTAAACTATATTATAGGGCTATAGTAGTAAAACATTGTGGTATTGGCATAAAAACAAAATGATGATCTATCTTATATAAAGTTATCAGTGAAACCAATCCAATGAGCAGTGGAACAGAATCAATGAAACTTAATAGAGAGCTCAGAAATAAGCCCATGCACATATAGTCTATTCCTTTTGACAAAGGTGCCAAGAACACATAACTGTGAGAAAAACTGGATATCTACATACAAAAGAATGGAATTAGACTCCTATTTTACCCTGTTCACAAAAAACCTCAAGATGAATTATAGACCTAAATGTAAGATTTGAAACTGAAATACTTATAGAAGAAAACAAAACAGAAGGAAATACTTTTTGACATTGGTCTTGCAATATCTTTTTGGATATGACAACATAAGCATATGGGACAAAACAAAAATTGACAAGTGGGACTATATCCAAGTAAAACACTTTTGTACAGCAAAGGAAACAATCAACAAAAAGGTAATCTATGCAATGAGAGAAGATATTTACCCACCATATATTTTATAAGGACTTCAATATCTAAAATACATAAGGAACTCATACAATTCAATAGCATAAAGTCCACAAATAGCTCAATTTAAAAATAGACAAAGACCTGAATAGACATTTCTCCAATGAAGATGTAAAAATGACCAACAGAAAGATGAAAGATGCTCAGTTCAATGAATCATAAGGGAATACAAAGCAAAACTATGAGCTATCACATCACATGGGTTACCAAGTAAACAAGATATAGCAAAATCCAGCAAGGAGGTGAAGGAAAGATAACTTTTTTTAAAACTGTTGGTGGGTATGTAAACTGGTATAGCCTTTATGGAAAACAGTTGGACATCCTTAGTGCTGCTGCGGACATTCTTAGAGGCTCCCACCACCACCCCTGAGCTCTCAAGCCATGAGCCTGGCTTCTGGCTGAGTGGTGCTCCCCCTGAGGGAGTGACTGACCACCAGAGGGCAGCTCCTGCATTGAGCATCTGTCCTCTGGTGGTCAGTGTGCATCATAGAGACCAATTTTGCTGCCATTCAGTTGATTTGCTTATTAGGCTTTTATTATATAGGATGAGTGGATTAAGAAAAGTGGGGTATAAAAAGATGAATATTATTCAGTTTTAGTGAAGAATATGCCATTTGCAACAATATAAATTGAATTTTGAGGGCACTATGATAAGTGTATTGATTCATAAAGCCAGACAATTAACACAGATACTGCAATATCACTATATGTAGAACCTAAAGAGAGAAAGAGAGGGAGAGAGAGAGAGAGAGAGAGAGAGAGAGAGAGAGAGAAGTTAAACTCATAGAAACAGAGTAGAATCCAAATTTCCAGGGATTGGGGGCTGTAGAAAATGGAGTGATGTTGGTCAGAGAGTACAAATCTTCAGTTATAAGATGAACATGTTCTGAAGATCTGATATACAGCAAGGTGACTATAGTTAATATACTGTGCTGTATACTTAAATTTTGCTGAGAGATTAGATATTATCTGTCCTAAAAACAAACAACACACACACAAACATACACAAAAGGCAATTATGTGAACTGATGGGTGTATTAATTTGATTGTGATAATCATTTTATTATATGTAGGGAGCATTTATAGGGTTAAACTTCAGATTGACCTGCTGGCAAAGCTGCAAACAAGTCCCATCTTAGAGGGCACAGCCCTCTAACATAATTAAGCTTGATCTTGTGACTGCTCCCTAGATCTTTCCTGGGTAGCTAATGGGCTATGGGAGCTGCAGCAAGTGCTGCCAAAACAAGTGAAACTCACAAGAACATTGTAACTATGGTGACCACTACTTTGTTTACCTCTGACTATAAAATAAAGCATCAGCTTGCAGTCTGGATCTGTTCTGTGGTCTCAGACATGCACATCAGATTCACCTAGCCCCAACTTACTCTCTTTGTTTGTCTTTTCTTCATCCTTCGCTGGCCCTCCCTCAGGCTCACTGAACCCTTGACTGTGCTGGTGCGTCACAAGTGGCACCCAACATGGGGCTGAGTTTGAGCCAAGGGGCATTCAATGCAGACCTGAGTGTGAGGGAACTGCAATTTTCAGGTGAAAGGAGGCCCCAAGGCATGGGAAAGCAGGAAGTAAGGTAGGGGTGTAGTACTAGCTAAGTGTAAAACATGAGAAATTCAGGATCACAGGGAAAGAATGTATGCTTATTCATGCTTAAGGCTATGCTCCACACAAGGGGCTGTTCTCTGAAGTATGTAGTTTTACAATTTTTTTGGAATTGTGAGTAAAACCTGCCCATAGTTTTCTGAGGAAGAAAAGGTAAATATAGAGGCATGGGAGAAGATAGAAAAACAACTTCATGATCATTATATAGCTGAAGGTCCAGAGGAAATGCCTGCCTCTACTTTTGGTCTGTGATACCTGATTTGGGACTGCCTAAAGCCCACTCCAGAAGGGGAGTGGAGGAATGTGGCAGAGGATTCAAGACAGATGGGGGAAGGTTGCCAAAGGCTTCCGACTCCACCACTGGCACCTCCACCACCTCCCCCAGTCTCTGGGGCTTCAGCTCCTGTGGGAGAGAGCCCTCTAGACAATGCGCTTCTTCCCAAATATAAGCAAGGATTGGAGGAAGCAAGGGAACAGCACTGGTGGGTTTGGGATGATGGGGGTGGAAATATGCTAAATGTTGTCTCAGGGCAAGGCCAATAGTCCTACCTTATGTCAGGATTTTGTGGCTGCAGTCATACATCCTATAAGGAAAAAATATCCTTGTGTCACTCTCTTAGCTCAGAAAAATGAAACACATCTAAATAATATCTATATAGATTTGCAGGATTACCTGCATTGTGCTGGATTATGAATAGCACACAAAAGAATTCAAAAGACATTTCCTTTTTCTTGTCTTGGCAGCATTATTAAGGAAAACACAACAAAACCTCAAAAACTCAAATTTGGACTGACACTTTACTTACATTAAATGACTTCCAAAGATTATTAGGAGATATTAACTGGGTTCAACCTGCTTTAAAAATTAACTACTGCTGACTTAATCCCTTTATTTCATACTAGAGGCCCATTGCAGGAAGATTCCTACAAGAATAGGGCTTCCTGTGGCAGCTTCCTACCCCACTTGCTTCCCTCCCTTCTCCACAGCCCCACCTACTTCCCATCCCACCTGCTTGCCTCCCTTCTCCACCCGCCCCACCTGATTCCCTCTCTTCTCTGCTGCCCCACTTGCTTGTTTCTCCATAGCCTCTCTCCCTTATGCAGTGTTTGGCTTCCTTCTATGCTGTCTTCAGTCTTTTCTCTGCACTGGGATATGCAAATTAACTGCTATCTTGGTTGGATTAATTTGCATACTCGCTCCTGATTGGCTTGTGGGTGTAGTGGCAGTGCAATCAATTTGCATGTTTCTCTTTTATTAGATAGGGTACTAAGGGGAGATTCATCTGTTATCTCCACATTGCTTGACAGAGGAAGCCAAGACAGCCTGACATAAAATTGAGGATGCCTTAAGTTCAGTACAACTTACTAGAATTGATTATTCCATTCCCTTATAGGTTTTAATTTTTCCTATGACACATGCATCCACTGGGGTCATTTGGCAAGCTCTTGGAGTTGTTGAATGGCTATATTTGACTCATTCTCCCACTAAGGTATTAACTCCTTTCCATGATTCAGTTTCCCAGCTAATAGCTCAAGCCCGCCTTTGAACAGGCAAATTAGTGGGCCAAGACCCTGACCTTATTGTGGTGCCATTTACAGCTATACAGCAAGACTGGCTCTGGCAAAGATCAACAAATTGGCAAATTGCATTATCCAGCAAATAAGGTTTTACAATTTCTCTCAGTTACTATCTTTACCTTCTCAAAGAGTGAAGTCATAACCTATACTTCAGGCATTGACCATTTTTACAGATGGATCCAGTTCTGGAAAAGCTGGATACTACTGCAGCAGAGCTACAAAGGTCCTTCAGACCTCTTATATTTCAGCACAATGGGTAGAAATACAAGCTCTTATCTATGCCTTGTCAGATTTTGCTATGGAGCCCATTAACCTATATAGTGAGAGTGCCTATGTGGTAAATATTGCCAAACTAATTGAAATGGCTACTATAGGGCACACTAATTCAGAGAAACTCTTTCATTTATTTTTCAACCTTCAAAAAGTCATTAGAGAAGAAAAATTTCCCATCTTTATTGGTCATATCCCATCTCGTTCAAGTCTCCCTGGTTCATTAGCTGTAGGCAATGATGCTATTGATCACCTCCTTGTTGTAATGCAAGAGGCTACCCAATTTTCTATTGCCCCGTCTTCCGTTGCTTTGTATCATCAAAGTGATGCTGCCTTACGTAAACAATTTCGTATTTCTAGGGAGCAAGCTCGTCAAATTGTTAAGCAGTGCTCTCAGTGTGTAATTAATTGCCCTGTACAATTGTTGAGGTTAATCCTAGGGGTCTTAAACCTAATTAAATTTGGCAAATGGATGTCACCCACATACTGGAATTTGGTAAGCATAGATGGGTACATGTTAATGTAAATACCTGCTCCCACTTTATCTTTGCGACTCCAAACAGGAGAGTGTGCCAAGCATGTAATTAATCATTGCCTAGCTGCCTTTGCAGTGCTAGGTCCTCCCTTAGAGCTAAAGACAGACAATGGACCCACATATACTAGTTCTTCTTTTCAACATTTTTGTCAACAAGATCAAATTTGTCATAAAACTGGTATCCCTTACAAACCTAAAGGTCAAGCAATAGTGGAAAGAGCAAATCGTATCCTTAAAATGCAATTACTAAAACAAAAAGGGGAGACGGATGTTATGTGTCACCTCAAAACAAACTCAGTCATATTCTTTATACTTTAAACTTTTTGAATTGTGATACAGAGGGTCATACAGCAGCCGAAAGGCATTGGACCTCATGTATAATAGCCTCCATGGGGTTAGCCCGATGGAAGGATGCACAAACTGGACAATGGTTTGGACCAGATCCAGTAATGATGTGGGGAAGAGGTTATGTTTGTATCTTTCCAGAAGGAGCAACACAGCCAATTTGGGTGCCAGACGTCACCACAATGGATCCAGATAAATTCTTTGTTACATCATTCAAAAGACTGAGAGTTGTCCCAATGACAGCGAAGCAGAAAAGGAAGATGATGAAGGCTATATAAAAGACTGAGGTGCCAATATGGGGTCAGCTGAAGAAGTTAACAGTTGAGGCCCAGCAGATGGCAGAAAAGCAGGAAGTGGAAGCTACTCCCTCAATCATGTTTCTGGCCATGCTAGCATTGGTTAGCTTCCAGTCTTCTGCAAATTCTTGCACAGCCAAGTCCCAAGACTCTTGAGTAAATCAGCAAAAGAAATTTTCATTTAGTAGTAAAATGTTACTGTAGTTTTATTTCTCTATTATTGTAGTGTTGCATTGACATTGTTTTAATAACCATATCTAGGTTTTACATTGGCATTGTTTTATTATTGGGTTTTGCATTGGCACTGTTTTTTTTTAATTAATAGTCAGAACTTTGTTTTTGATGTTTAAGTTTTACTTTCATTATTAGTAGCTTAACATTTAAAGAAGAGTGAGATGTAGGGAGTGGTTATAGGGTTAAGCTTTGGACTGACCTGCTGGCAAAGCTGCAAACAAGTCCCAGCTTAGTGGGCACAGCCCACTTAACATAATTAAGCTTGATTTTGTGACTGCTCTCTAGATCTTTCCTGGATAGCTAATGGGCTGTAGGAGCTGCAGCAAGTGTTACCAAAACAAGTGAAACTCACAAGAACATTGTAACTATGGTGACCACTACCTTGTTTACTTCTGACTATAAAATAAAGCATCAACTTGCAGTCTGGATCTGTTCTGTGTTCTTGTTCACACACAGAAGATCCACCTACACCCAGCTTATTCTCTTCGTCTTTTCTTCATTCTTCGCTGGCCCTCCCTCAGGTTTGCTGAACCCTTGGCTGTGCTGGTGCAGCACAATAATATACATGTATATCAGGTCATCATGTTGTATATTTTAAATGTATACAATTTCATTTGTCCATTACACCTACAAACCGCCCCCTCAATTGCCCCCCCAAAAACAAAAACAGAATAGAATACATACTGCTAGTCTTATAAAACAGTAAAATTCTTTAATCACCTCTTCCATAAAATTTACATGATACTGATGACTGATCAAACTAGATATTTAAAAAAAAGAATAGAAATAGCATTTAAAAAGATAGAAAGCAGCTGGGACATTGTAAATTATTACATCTTCCTTTTAAGCTGTGTCAATAGACCTACTTTTTGTCACCAGGAATGCTTTCCTTTACTATTGTATGTATTTTACTCTTGTGTGTACTTTTATTCCATTTTTAGAAATATTTCATTTTGGTTTTCTTGAATAAAGATGGTCCAAAAAGTAATGTGTAGATGAAAAAAAATATGGATGGTCAAAAATAACAATGATTATCAAATATTCACTTAGGTAATAGTTTGGATAACAACAAAATTTTCTTAAGAGGATATTTATGTGTGTGTGTATATCCTAGATCTTTCCTGGGTAGCTAATGGGCTGTAGGAACTGCAGCAAGTGTTACCAAAACAAATGAAACTCAGAAGAACATTGTAACTATGGTGACCACTACCTTGTTTACTTCTGATTATAAAATAAAGCATCAGCTTGCAGTCTGGATATGTGTGTATGTGTGTATATACACACACATACATACACACACATATATTTGGGGGGGCAAAATGATGATCTTGTGAATTCCATTATAAAACAAAACAAAACTTTATTGGATTATTATCTTTTAATTTCCCTATCTGATTCTGTTCTAGGTTCTACATATATTTTTAACAGATTCTTTTCTAGGATATCATAAGCAAAAATATATAGTATCACTATGGATTATGGGGTAGGTATATAAATAAATATATAGACTTCAGCATGCATACACAAAAATTAATTTCATATTGTTTTGAGGAGCTGTGATTGGTTTTACCATGATATACTGATTTTATTGCATACAAATGTCTTCATCACATCATGCAATTTGACATGTAATTTGTATCAAAAAGAGTTCTGTTTCTATCATTTGCAATAGCAACAGCTATATATTAATCACATAGCTTTATCTATATATAAAACAGCCTAATATGCAAATTGTCCCCATGGGAATTCTACTGGGAGCCTGATCGCTCACTATGACTTGTGCTGACCAACATAGGGTATTGCGGAATGTAGGAAGGCCCCAGCTGGCAACTGGAAGGAAGGCCCTGGTTGGCAGCCAGAAGGCCCCAATGGGTCCTATTGCCAGCCAGGCCCACGGACCCTACCCATACATGAATTTCATGCACTGGGCCTCTAGTATGAAATAATAGTAACAGTAATACAGAACTGTCTCAACCAGTATGACTCCCAGTTTTTGAACTGAGTTTTAATGGACTGTGTTGATGTCCATAGAAGGATCAGAATAAATAAAAGAATTAGTTAGAATTAATCAACTAATGATTTATTAATTCTTAAGAACTTAATTCATTCTGTTTTGATTTAGTGCAATTTCTGTGCAAGCTCATCACCTCTACCTAACGGGGAGTTTCTTGTGCAGTGACCCATCTCATTCATCTTTCTTATCTACAGCTACTAATTATTGTGTATATATGAAAGAGTCAGAACTAAAAAGAAGAAATATTTTCTTATTTTTTTATAATGTGCTTTTTAAATTTCTTTCAGAAATTTGATGCAACTGCACAAAAGCGAAGATGACACAGAAATTTCAAAGACGATTAAGGCTCAGTGGACTTCTCTGGGCCTAGAAGATGTGCAGTTTGTAAATTACTCTGTGCTGCTGAATCTGCCAGGCCCTTCTCCCAGCTCTGTGACGCTGAGTAGCAGTGGCCAATGCTTTCATCCCAACAGCCAGCCTTGCAGTGGAGAAGCCAGAACACACAGCAGCCAAGATCTGCTCTCCTCATATGCAGCCTATTCTGCCAACGGAACTCTCGAGGTAATATGACCATTTGTCTCTGTCATTTATAGTGAAATAGAATTAGAAAACAGCAGCTTTCATCTAAATTGAACTAACTGGCAAGATGCATCATACAAAAGTAACCGTTAAATGTCTTCAGTGTGGAGATGCCAGGGAAGAAAAAGGAAGATTTGGATTGCCTGGCTCTTGACTTGTCATATTTGGAAAATGAAAACACGTTAGAAGAATTTAATTCAAAAGTGTTGAACATGTGACTGAGTCATTCACATTTCCCTTAATACATAGAGTACATGTTCATTTCATTCTTTGTTTTTGAAAGGCAGATTTTAATACATTGCTATGGACAGAAAGAATAGAGATGGAGACAGTAGAAAATTGATGTGATTATTCACACTTTTCAGATTTGAAATACACAGTACTTCCACTTTCTTAATGGAAAACACCTGAGCTAGAAGGCCAGCTGTGGATTATTGCTTTGTTATTTTCTGGGTTAGTTTTTTTTTTTTTTTTGGTGCTGTGGCATTTTTGGCATTGAGTTAAGTGTGTGGTTTCTAGAGTCACATGGACTGGTTTCAGTCTCTGCTCTAGGGCTATTTCCTCAACTCTGTAATGTGGCTAATCATATTTCCAATATCATAAGTTTGCTTTGAGAATCAAATTGACGAATATATATAAATCTTGAAGGACAGAGCCTAGGCCGTAGTAAAGACAGTTTGCCGGTCACTAGTTTTCTTAAATAGCGAGTGGTCTGTTCCCATGTAAAAATATCAATTTAATGAGTACATTTACTATCTTATAAAACTGTATGTAGATTGTCATTTAATACAAACGAAATAATGTTATGTTTCTGATTGTTGTTAATTATTGCCACAGATTTTTAAGAATCTAACTTCTGATTAACTCTGATTAAGATATGAAATATTTAGCCTGGATGGCGTTGCTCAGTGGTTGAGCATTGACCTAGGAATCAGGAGGTTTTTGTTAGATTCCAGACAGGGCATTTGTCTGGGTTGCAGGCTTGATCCCCAGTAAAGGCATGTAGGAGGCAGCTGATCAATAATTATTTCTCATCTTTAATGTTTCTATCTCTTTTCCCTCTCCCTTCCTCTTTCTGATAT